>BQNB010014955.1:6873-74132 GCA_026074375.1 Tanacetum coccineum
ATTTTCTCTCTCTAAGAAAACTCTCTCAAGTGTTTCTCTCTCTAGAAACTAGCCAAATCCAAGAATCAACCCCGTGTTATGATATATGATATACCACAACTACCTATGTTAGCAATGGTCGGATTTGTTTAAGAGGTGAAGGCTGCAATGTCAAAGACTTTTGACTTGCTGCAACAGCCTGAGATACTTGAGTGAAAATGAGATAGAATCACCATGGATTTTATCACTAAATTCCCAAGGTCAAAGTAGTGAGTATGATGTGATTTGGGCGATGGTCGATAGACTGACCAAGTTAGCTCATTTTCTAGCTATACAAGAAGATTTCAAGATGTGAAGTTGGCAAGGATTTATGTTGATGAGATAATAGCAAGGAATGAAATTCCGATGACGATCAACTCAGATTGAGAAGGATTATATACCTCGTGGTTTTGGCAGACGCTGCAGAAAGTGTTAGAGAGGCGATTAGATTTGAGTACTGCTTAGCATCCTCAAGTGGATAGACAAAGTGAACGTATGATTCAGACTTTGGAGGATATAATGAGGGCATGTGTTATCAATTTTGGTGGTAGTTATCGTTCGAGAATTCAGTGTGCCCCATTTGAGGCCTTGTATGGTAGGAAGTGTAGATCGCCTGTGTTATGGGCAGAGATTGGAGAAGGTAGTTTGATTGGACCTGAGTTAGTATTAGAAATGACAGATAAGGTGGTATTAATAAAGGAAAAGCTCAAAGCGGCGAGAGATCGTCAAAAGAGCAATGAGGATAAGAGACATAAATCATTAGAGTTTGAGGTGGGTGATCAGGTATTATTAAAGGTGTCGCCTTGGAAAGGCGTAATGCGTTTTGGAAAGGAGGGTAAGTTAGCACTAAGATATGTAGGACCATTTGAGATCCTTGAAAGAATTGGCCTTGTAGCTTATAGGTTGAGGTTACCTGAAGAGTTGAATAGCGTGCATGACACCTTTCATGTGTCAAATCTAAAAAAGTGTCTGGCGGATGCTAATTTGCATGTGCCATTGGATGAGATAAAGGTCGACAAGACACTTCATTTTGTCGAGGAACCTGTAGAGATTATGGCTCGAGAAATTAGGAAGTTGAAACGTAGGAATATGGCGCTTGTGAAAGTTAGGTGGAATTCGAAACGTGGCCCTGAGTTTACTTAGGAACACGAAGACCGGATGAGGATTAAGTACCCACAGTTGTTCGTAGACCGAGTTGTTAAGCCTGCTAGTTAAATCTCAGGACGATATTTCCTCAAGGAGGGTATACTGTAACATCCGTGATTTAATCAGGTTAGTGATACCATTAGAAAGGGCCAAGAGTTCATTTTGTGTGATTCGTGCATGTTATGTGTAATTTATCTGTGTTAAGTGGTTTGAATAGGTGTACGATATTGTTTTGAGGTGTATGATCATCTCATTTTTAGTGCATTTATGTCTGGTGAGGAGTATTCCTTTTGTTCACGTATAGTGATAATGAAAAGAATGACGTATCGCATGCAATGATACGTCAATAGTTGGATGATTTTGTGTTAAGCGTTTATGGGAAACGTATTATGATGGAAATAAGTTAAGTGAGTAAAATTTGGCGAATTAGGGTAGACTTTCTAAATATAGAAAGTGAAATGTAAAATGAAAAGTTATTTTTAGAAGGTTAAGTAAGGCGTTTATGTGAAAAGGTTTTCCCAAATTAGCTTAGGTTTTTATGAAAACTTAAGGTAATGAAGATAATTAGTAATTAAATAATAAAATAATAATAATAAATATATATATATAGGGTGCTTGTTCGACCGATTTAAAGAAAAAGAGAAAAAAAGGAAACAAAGTTTGACTATAATTAGGATTCTATTAGTATAAATACAAAACCAATAAAACCCTAAATCACTTTTTCTCTCCCTTTTCCCTTTGATCAGCCAAACCCTCAAGCAAGAAGGTAAAAAAAAGATTTTTTTAATCAAGAATAAGTTGGTGATTTAGTGTTTCAAGAATCAAGGTTTAGTTGCGTGATAGGAATTGGACGTTGCGTTTTAAGCATTCAGGTGATTTACATAGTCCTACTTTTTAAATTGTTTTAAACTTGGGATGGAAATGATGCAAGTGTTGAAATGAGTTTTAAATTGCTGTGATTATGTGTTAGTGTAAATGCATGGACTATTATGTGACTGATATGCGTTATGTACTACATGTTATGTGATGTGATATTGAGATGTTTCCTATTAAGGAGGATTACTTGCGGGTATCCATGGCCTGAGCTAGAGGGAAAAAGTGTTGGTTATGAGGGATCGGATGGGTATGCCTACCCAGTATATGATTTGTTGGTTTGATTGATTGGATTGATTAGCATGTTAGCTTGTATGTTAGTTAGCATAATTGTCATGCGAAAGTATTGTTTTATAATCACAGTAATTTAGTTAATGATTTTTGGTAATGGATTGAATATATGTGTCTGAAAACCTATGTTTCTCACCAACCATTATGTTGACGTATAAGCATCATTTTCAGGTATTCAACCGGGTGAGATTAAAGTTAGGAAACGTGGCTAGATGGACCATATGCAGCTGGCGAAGTTTAGTTATCTAGATTTTGTGATTTATTTTGGATGATGAATGTTAATTGTTTTGCTTTGTTATGATGTTTAAATGTTTGCATGTCATGACACTGGCATGAACTGCCTTCATTTCAATGTTAGACGCCTTTTGGATTTTGTTGATGTGTTTGGGTATTTTCATGACACTGCGTGTCTATACCTTGTATTTTATGCATGTTTTAGTTTCTCTCATAGACGCCAAAGTGTTGTGATGATTCCCTTAATTGTCGTGCCTTGCGTTTCCACCTTGGCGAGGTGTGACAGGCAAGGCATAGTATGCTAGGTTTAAGTTTTTGTAAAATGAAGTGACCTTCATTAGGGGGAGATTTTTAGGAATATGAAAGTATTGGTCACTTCTATAAATATCGTAAGATAGCTCGTTAAGTAATATTTGGAAACTAGATATTTTAGTTTAGCTAAAGCCCATGGTAAGCCCATAGACAAAGCCTAACCGGCCACCCTATGTAGTATTTAAACCCTTTCCATGTTATGGAAAGGGTGTTGGTTGTTTCATTTTCCACACATAGTTATACATTATTCTCTTTCACTTTCTCTCACTAGAAGCAACCTCCCACTCTCTTTCTCTTTAGATTTCTTCATACTTGTGTGTGTGTTTAAAGATTACTTATATTATACATCCCTCATCATGGCATCGACCTTTGGCTTGTTATGTGCTACTTGCTATTGTTGTGGATCGTGGGACACGTTCCGTTCCCTTGTTTGTTGTGCTTGAGCGTGATCGTCTCAAGGCATTGGTGGATTGTTAGTAGTGAGCGTGACCGTCTCATTGATGTGGATTTGTAACATTCCGTATTTTTAGGTCTTTTACGACGTTATCTATTTTACTAATTATTTATTTTTCTTTCTCGTACGCGTTTACTTTTAAATTTAATAGTTAAGTTAAATCGCGTAAGTTAAAAATTATCGTTTAGCGTAAACGGACAGCAAACAAATAAATATTTATATCAAGCAAGTGTTAAGTAATTATTTTGAGTATTTATTATTTACAACTTTGTTTATTTTATTTATATGGTTACGTAATTTGATACGTTTCGCGATAATAATTTCGTTTTGGCTTACTCCGGAAGGCACCAAACTTTTCATACGCTTCAACACAAATACCCACTTTTATACCCAATACATAAAATTAACTCAAATATCTATCCTATATACATATAAAACCGGATATGTATAAAAAGATACAAGAAAATATCTAATGGAAAAACATATTCCATGTTTTCATGGGATGACTTCATTATTAGGGAACCAAGACTACTATTCATCCCTTAAGACCCTCCCCTGTTGTCCCAAATGGACCCAACCCCCCTCAATGGACTATTTTAATGATCTTTGGGACTAGCCTAGTTCCTTAAGAATGAAGGGCATACAAAGTATAAGCCATACACTCTCAAAAAACACTTAGTAAAAAAAGATCCAAAACCTCTCTTTCTCTCTTTTAGGCCACTGGGGTCTCAAACTCCCACACTTTACCATCTCAACTCATACAAAAATTTATACATTCATTATAAAATCATTCACCACATCCTTCCTAAAGATTACTAAGGTTTTACAAGCAAAGGTTAACCATTTTGCAAAGTATTTAGCAAGAAAGGAAGCTAGGGTTTTCATTTGGATAATTAGGGTTTTCATTAGTGCAAGCTTGGGTTTTATATTTAAACAAGGGTTTAGATACTTTGGTTCATCATCATACATCACTATAAGGTTATCTATAAACCTTTATGTCTTTACTTTTATCATTTTTATGTGTTTACATGTTCTATATAACTAAATCACCATTAGGATTATTTTATACATGTAAAAACAATATTTCTACTTGTGGTTATGATTTTGAACACTTTTACATATGTTGTGTAGTTGATAATATCATGGAATAAAGGAATTATAAGTATGTTAACATGTTGGTTTAAGTGGAAAATGTTTAAGTATAAACTAGTGATTAAAAGTTAATTAAGGAAAGTTTATGATTTCATGTGAGATTAAAGACATTTGTGGGCTGTTGGATTTCGTATTTTAGACAGTAAGTTTAACATATTATAAAGATAATACATCTCATGACGATTCCAAAATGATAAGAAACTCGAAAAACCGATTTATAACGAAAAAGATACGACGATTCAAGTTTTAGTTAAATATATAACTTGTATAAAATCTATTTTTATAAAAAAATTTACTATTCAACCACAGAAACTTATATTGTTAAAAAATCATTAATAGGGATTAAAACTTTTAATTACGAGAACGTACTAGAAAGAATCACTAAAAACGGAACTATAACGAATAAAACATGATGTTTACGGGTTTTACGATAATTAAAACTATAAAAATAACTTTATAACTAATATGAACAGTAAAAAGTACTGTTCATCAGAGGGTCAAAAATATGAAAATGTCAAATTATGATAACTCGTCCTAATACGAAAGCGTGGGCATAAGAAACGTCAAAATCGGGCTTAAAACGCGAAAGTTACGCCAGTTTTACTAAAACGGTAATTATAAACGTTTTTATTATTTTAAACACAAATTTTTCAAAAATATTTAGATTAGCCCCAACCTCGGTCTGATTGAAACTATTTAGACCTATTATGTGGTATTATCAAAGTACTTATTACTAGGGTGTTTCATAATGAGGCCCTCTTCGGGGTGGCGTACGACGAGTGTTGATTACAGATTTAAAGTGTCCCTAGATCCTCATCGTTCACTACTATGACCTCTTAATTATGATAGCTCCGAACGATAGTTTGATGTGGCTTTACGGCATAAGTGTTGTTAGTACTTATACGACCTATATTGGATTAGGTTGCCTTCGGATTCCTTAGTGACGCATTTTTATATTGTGAATACTTGTGATTACATTCAATCAAGGTGAGTTCATAGACCCTTTTCTACAATTGTTTTTACCAAATTACGGGGTGGTATTTTATTGCTTGTTTTACTATTGACACAAGTGTTTTTCATTGTGTATTGCTATCCAGATTACTGCCTGATTATTAATGCCTAAGTTACCTTATTGCCGTGAAGTCCCTACTTATCATGAACCGTTAATTGCTATTGTGTAAGCGCGAGTGTTGTGGATAGATCTATCGGGACTGACAATCCCCCACACTTTCATTGGGTCACTTGTTTGATCAAGTGCATTTACATTGAGTAGGTGTTAGGTTGTTGGCTTGCAATCCTATTTTCTGATTGGGGCACAAATTTAGTTAAAGGCTTCCGGCGTATGAGACTTAGTGCAATTATAAATGTTTTGGAATTCTGAATGTGTTTCAGAGTCTACTATTACTTTGATCTTGTGGTCCACTCTTTTTATGATATAAACTATGATTTTCATCAACCTTTGTGTTGGATTTTAGCATGTAATTTTAGGTCCTAGGGTATGAAGATTTGACGGGAGCCGTGGCGGATATCAATGAAGACGGATTCTGTGTTTTATCTAAAGTCTATGTAACTTTTATTATCTTTAAAAACTTAAGTCATCTTTTGGTATTATGAAGCTTTTGTTTAATTAAATATGTATTGAAATGTTTAACTTTTACAACTTTGGGACCTAATGTTTGAACTCTGATATTTTTGCTAACAGGTATCGAATGAAATCTTTTTTCTTAAAACGTCCATTTAAAGGTCCGTTTCCTATTTCTCTG
The DNA here is from genome assembly GCA_026074375.1 of Tanacetum coccineum. Taxonomy (NCBI): domain Eukaryota; kingdom Viridiplantae; phylum Streptophyta; class Magnoliopsida; order Asterales; family Asteraceae; genus Tanacetum; species Tanacetum coccineum. Next base: position 13,117 of record BQNB010014955.1, read on the forward strand.
ATTGTTTGTTACTATGCGTAGCACTCCACAAATGTTACCATTCGCTGTACTGATTTTGGGGTGTTATAGGATTGATAGTAGTGAGCTGTGACCATATCATTGCTGTGGATGTTAGTAGTGAAGCGTGAACATATCATTGCTGTGGAATTGTTGACAGTAGAGAGTGATGGTCTCATTGTTTTCGTTTTGTATTCTATGTTTGTGACCATCGGAGTCGTGAAACGGCTCAAGTGGAATTGATGTGGTTGCATGTTAGCTTGTATGATAGATTGTTGTATGTCCTGCTATGCTATGTTTTACTTATCACAGTGATTTTCAAAGCGAGTTATTGGCGTGTCTTAAACCTATGACTCTCACCAACATTATGTTGACGTTTAAGCATCATTTTCAGGTGAGCATCATGGGAATAAGATAGAGAGAAGTGGCTAGAAAGAGACCGTAGGATGTCATGGAGTTTATTGCTTTATTGTCTTGAATTTTGCATTGTTTGGATTATGGTAATTGTTGCATGTCTTTCTATTGGCGAGAACTTTCGTTTCATCAATAAAGACGCCTTTTGGATTTTGGTTAGTTTTATGGGTATTGTTATGACACTTTGTGTCTATGCTTTACTTATTTATTTCATATAGAATTCTTTGTATAGACGTCATTGTGTTGTGAGATTTCCTTTCTCAGTTACACTCGGTTTCCGCCTGGGGCGGGGGGTGTGACGTAATCCTATCTTTGTTTTTTCAAGCAGGAGAAGAGATAGGAGTAAGTTCTCACTCTTCCTAACCCAGGAAACAGAGATTATGTTCTGTCTTTTGAGAAAACAAACTTTACGTATTAACAGAATTAGAATTGATCACAACATAGAAAGTTCTAATTTTTAGTATTTTAGATAATTAAATTCTTAAAGAATTAAATAACCCAATTAATTAATATAAGATTAAGATCCTATTTACCTCCAACTTATTAACGGAGGTTGACCAGCGTTTTACAAAGTAGGGCAAGAGGTAAGCGACAACGTTAATTGCTTGGTTGAATGCAAATCTTAGATATATGAGACACATGACTTTAGTTAAATTATATAGTGAAGTCATGTACTTTTTTGTCTCATCTTTTGCCTCGGCGTCAGTGGTAGCTGACCAGGTAACTCGATTTAAGTCACAAAAAAAGAAATTGCAACAAATTGAACTAGGTTGACCAGAAGAGAAAATTTTTGCACATGAGTGGATGACACCTAAGGCTCTGACCTAAGAGGCAAACCAATTGAACGTGTTCTTAGGTTGTCGCATAGGAACTTAAAATTTCACATAGGGTATTCACATAAGTTCATACAAACAAATGTTTAAAAGGGTATTAAAAGAAGCATGCAAACAACTTTGTAACACAAGTTTTAAAAACTTTAATATTGTGATATGTCGCATCGAAGGTCTCGGTAGCTCTCCTCATTGAACGCACAATGAAGCGAAGAAACAGTAGTGCGAAGCTTATAAAAAACATGACTTATTTAGGAAGTATAAACAACTTCGCCTTAACTTCTTTTATATAGTTTGTTCTACATAGGCGAGCTGAACTTCCATTGACTAATAAAGTCCAGTTTTTATTCAGAATATTCAAGTTTCTTTAAATTATGTCTAGTTTATTTTCTCCAAAAAACAAGTTTTACACGAAACAAATAGATGTCACATTGAACAATAATTTATGCGTGTAAATTAATAGACACTTTTGAATATCATCTTGCTCTATATGTAATTAGTTCGTAGTGCATTAGTTTTAGGAGTGTAACAAGTAACTAAGTTATCAAATCGGCACATAAACAGACTAAAACAAAAGATGATATGTAAAAAACAAGTAAAACATGTAATGTATCCGAGTTCCATATGAGTCTTACCTCCAATTGGAGAACCCTAAGACCCTCACTAGGTTTTATCTTTGTAGCTTGTATCGCCCCATGAATCATATTATATGATTGAGCAGGTATCTAGGCCGGGATTATGAAACAGATCAAAACTAATAATTAAAAGATCTATTTGCTATTTAAAAGATTTTATTACTTATTTAAAACAAGATTTTATAATCATAATAATTTTGATCCTCATTCATTTTAAACCATATTAAACAAGTATGATATCACCATGATTATCATGATTAATTTATTGCCTTCCAAAAATTAAACTGTTTTTAACAAGGGAGTGATATCTATAAATACATTAGTCTAAAAATTAACATTTTCTTTTAAAATTTATATCAATTAATAATATCAAAATCTAGATCTAGTTATTTATTATTTATGGCAAGGATTCGCATATCTTTGTCATAATTTTCAAGAAAAACAATAAACAATTAAACGAAGCGGATCTAGCGAGTGAATTAATTTTAGGCGTGTAAATTAATTCAAGGTGTGTAACCCACCAAAACGAGTTGGCTCTGATACAACTGTTAGGATTTTATAACTAGTAAACCATTTACTACGAGTACGTAGCGGATGGATCTAGTTTTAGCATTAAGATTAACACGTAATAAAGTAAACGATTACTTACCTCTTGATCTTGAAACAAGTAGTGGTTAAATTACTACCTCTACGGTTGCTCACACAATCACGTTAAACGAATACGTCAAGTTAGCTAGCCTTGACTTCACGAACCAAACACCACGTGTTATAACCGATTACCAAATGCACCCTTATGAGCTTGAATCGAAAACCAAAGTAAAACCCTAATTAGGGGTTAAACTGAAAACCTTAATAACCAAAATTCGGTTAGGGTTTTATAACCAAAACCAAAAACCCTAAATCGGGTTTTGTGTATCGTCGAGCTAGGAGAACACCAAACAAACACCACATGTAGATCTTGTTACGTCGAACGAGGAGAACAAGTGAAAATGAAAACCCTAAAGAGGGTGTTGGTCGAATTCGGTTGGGAGGGGAAAAACAAAACTGAAAACCCTAATAAAGGGAATTTCGGTCGTGAGATTTGGAAGAGAGGGGAGCACCAAATTTTGGGTGTGCTTAGGGTTGTGATGGGATAATTATGAGGCTAGGGATGGGTGTTTATATAGGCTCCCAACCCTAGTTCTTGTCAAACAATAAAAGAATCCATTCCAGAATTATCCTAAATCTCCTCATTCCTTATCTCTAAATTTGGCACAAATTCACCCTTCTAGAAACCTATAGGGGCGGCCATATAGAGCCTACCCTTAGGGTTCAGGGTTTGTCCAATTTAGTCCTTTGGTTTTATTACGTAAAGTATTAAACGCATTCTTCGTGTATTAACGTGTGTGCCCCCAATAGGCTCACGTATTTCTAACGTATAAAACGCGGAACCAACTACCATATTCCAACATTGTTAATGTAAAACTTGTACTCCTTCCGTCCCAATTTTATTGTACATGTTTCCTTTTTGGGATGTTCCAATTTAATTGTCCACTACTAAAAATAAATAGGGAATTGTGATCAAGTTTACCATATAAACCTTGTTTGAAATTATTATTACAAATTTTAAAGAAGACTTTAATAATTAGCGTAAAGGTTAAAATGTCATTCGCTAAAAGTAAGAAAAGAAGCAGTCTCTTTCTTAAATGTGTGTTTTTTGTCGGAAGACAATAATTTATGACGGTGAGAGTAAAACAAACTAAGGAAATAAAAAAGTAACAGTCAGTCAAAACACATTTTTAATAATAATAATGGAAAAAAGTAACAGCCATCCAACAATTTACTAATAATAATAAGTTGCTTAAAAATTAATTCTTTTATATAGTAAACTGTAACAACTCCCTCATCATATACTTTTTATACTAGTATATAAATATAAAGGGTTAGTATCTTTTTTCTAACTTAATATTAATTTCATCGTATTATATATATTACATTATAATGATTTGAGGACTATTTCCATTATTAGCAAGCTTAAATTAAACTCTTAATTTGCTTGTTATCGGAAAGTTCAATCCTATTGATAACATTGTACACAACCCACCATTTAATCGACATGTAACGGCTTCAATAAATTATTAGAAACGTCATAATCGATAAAATAATCATTACTATCAGTCATATGATTTTATAAAAGTGTAACCGCATCTACCATACACTACCAAGGATAAAGTGTCTTTAGTGACGAAATTCAGTATTCTACTTTTTATTTGGTAACTATTTCTACAATTATATTTTTTGTTTTATAGGAGTGACGAGATTATAGGTCACTAATTTGGGATAGGAATAATAGGTGACCAAACACTTTTGGTCAATAAGGTTTAAAATAAGTTTAATTTTTATATCACATATCATTTGATATTAAGTAAAAAATATGTTCAATAACATGAATAGATCTTTCAGCTGTTTAACTAAAGTATGTACCATGATTAAATGAAAAAATAAACCCTGATTAATTGGAAAAAAATTTTGGACTATGGAATATAAAGGCCCAAAGTATATATAACTTAAAAAAGGGCCCTGTAAACTATTTTTAAACCTGAAATAATTAAGTCCAGTTAAAAAAACAAGGCGGATCTTTCTGGGTGGCTGAACAATATGATGTTTAAACATCACTTCTACTACATCGGCTCATAAATCCCTTTTATTCACTTAAAAAAAATGCATAGGCTCCTGGTTGATTCGCTTATAAGTTTGGATTCGTTTCTCATTTATTCGCTTATTTGTTGATTCGTGCATCACAAATTCATAAGCTACTCTTTAATTCGTTCATAGGGTTTTCTTTCACAAATTCCTGGGTTGATTTCATTTTTTTGTTTAATTATGACCTAATTTTTGTTTATATATGGATTTTGTATAAATTAGGGGGTGTTTTGTTTGCGGCTTATGTTGTGGGCGTATGAGCTTATTTTCATTATGCTTATTTTTTATAAGACTCAATTTTCTGGCTTATTTGAGTCGTTATGGCTTTTTTTAAGTTTTTCAATTATCGTAATAATACAGTAGAATTAAGCCACAAATTCTCAAATATATGCTGGAAATTGGGCTTGACTGATATATAAGCCGTAATCCAAATAAGCTCATTACACCCCATATATGCCCGGAAACAAAATCCCTCTATTGCTGATTATTTGAAATTATGAATGCATCGTGTTGAATGCTACTCATTATTTTGACCTAATTTAGGTGCGATTTTAATTTTATCTGCAATTGGTTGTTGATTATTTTGACCTAATTTGTGTTAAAATGTTTGTTATATCAAGTTTACATTTGGTGTTTATTTAAATTGTTTGCGAGATTTAAGGTTGTGTATCTGTGGCTGATAATGTTTTTTTAGGGGCACTATCTGTAACTGTACAAGTATAATTCAGTCGCAAGTTAAACTACAATTGAGTAATTACGACATCGTGATCAATAAGAGGTTAATAGGGTGCATAATAGTAGTTATGTGATATGCGTTAAATTTATTCTAATAAGAGGTTAAGATAGTAAAATAGACATTTGATTGCATCCATGATTATATGCTTGTGTCTCATGCTAGCAGGAGATAGATACTTTGTACTTGTATGAAGATTTTGTAGGATATATAAGTTTTATATGCTTGCTGTATATAATAAATTATACAGACTCACCTCATTACGAGTAAGGTTATTTGAAAATGTTTATTGTGTAGGTTTTTGGGAAATTGGGCCAGTAAGCATAAACCCGGTGCTGTGGTTCATACTTTAGGTTGGCCGTTGGATCACAAAACTTACGAGGGGTTTTCCTATACCTTATGCAAGATTTATAAACAGGTTCTATTGGACTTGTTGTGTTCTTTGAATAACCATAACCCTTTATGTATTATTATGAAGAAGAATTTTAGGTAACTGGATTTTTTTTAATTTGAGGGAATTTTTCATTATTTTTGAGTATTTTGTGACATTTTTTCCTGTCCTGCAGAAACTTAAAAACCATCCTTTTATCAAGCCTCTTCTTGAAAATGGGTCGGTTCTCCAGTATATATGGTGCCAGGACTTTGAATGAAGGCGGTTTTCAGGTGCATCTCAGTTTTACATTGCATTGATTTAAAAGTATACACAAGGTTGTAAAAAACTAAAAATCCGGTCTGGCGGTAATTTATGTCGGCGGTCGACCACCTTCAAGAAATAATTCTTGGTCTTGCGGCGTTATATCGGTTTTCCGGCCTGAGGACCCTAAATTATAAAGGAATTCATTTAAAAAAAATAAATTTTAGCAATATCCTAACAAAATAAGTCAATAACCAAAAAATTTCATTTGGTTATTTGAGTATGGGCTTCTTCCTGACATGGTTATACATTACGGACCTGGTTCCTTATATGTGTGTTAAAGTATTGATAGTTAATGTTTGTTCTGTTTAAAGGTTAGTTCTCGCGTACTATTGTTGAATGTTGAATAATTCTGAATTTCATTATCTGTTTGAGTATAATAAGTTATGTGTGGTGTTACTGAGTCTTTTTGTGTATCCTTATGGTATATCTTAAAGTATGTTCTTAGATTGAAATCTTAGGTGAAAGTGGTTGTGCTAGTATTAGGGTGTTTGATAGCTAATTAATGAGGAGGATTGAGTAAGAATCACCTAGTCGGTCAGAAGGTAGTTTTGTTTGTTACGAATATTAATGGCGTTGAGTGGCCCAATTGTCTTCTGAGTGGCCCAGCTCAAAATATATGCTCTCTCATTCAGCATGGATTTTAAATATGGGAACATGTTTATTTTTGTTGCTACACTTTAAAATTAGATGTAAAACAATTTATTTGGTTTACTTGTCTTTAACATTATTATAGAAAGGTATTGGTTAAACAACATAAAATGATAAGATATTTTTATTAGTGCATACAATATAAAAATGATCCGTATATATAAATACCAATATCAAGTGCCGAACTCGATTTATATACATTTCATTATACGCTTACAAATTCGATGCTGACGGAATTCTTATTTACCTTCATAAAGATCGAACAATTTTCATCCCTATTGGCCACGGAGGTTCACCTGCCTTGACTCCGGACTATTTAAAAGGATAGTCGGCCATGGGAATAGTCGGCTTGTAATGTCAAGTCGGACACCCGGGTTAACAAAAAAATAATAATTCCTACACACTTTTTAAATTAGCGCAAAAATGTGAAAAAATAATATATCTTCAGTATTAAATCATATAAAATGACAACTTTAATGTGCTAGGATTATTCTTTTTTAAAAACAACTATCAAACAATACTTTTCAATCAGAACAACAATCATTCAGCAACTTTGAATCATTCAGCATTTTGATTCATTTAGTGCTAAATCATAATGTTTTATCAAACAACCCCTTACTTTTTATTCTAGTATTCTGGAAATTAATGTTTATGCCTTTTGGTACTAATAGACGTGTAAAAAACCTCTTTATTACAGGATTGTTTGACTGGGGAGTTTGTAAGAGTAGATTCAAATCCAAAGTTCGCTCCTGTGGTTGGATATCACTGGTACGAAAAAGTTATTGTTGTTGCCTTGATAGAATAATAAAGTTGACTTTTCTTATACAGCTCTTAGTCATGATTATTTAGTTCTTTAACTTACTACTATGTATTATGTTCGATTACTATTTTTTCTATTACGAAAATAAAACTCTTGCTAATATCTCCTTCTTTTGTTTATGTGCAGGTTTGATGGTGCCATGGGTTGTATTCTTTTATTTCTTCATCCTACTTTACCACTCATTGTGCATCAATGTAATCACTGTATAGTGAAAGCTTCTGTATTGGGATTAACACTATTATATGCTTATAATAGGAAAATTATGGTTAAAATAAAACTGTAGGCTAAACTCTTTAATAACTTATTTTGCTGTTGTTATTTTGGCTTGCTACATCAAAGATAGGAAAAAGCCATACTTATCTCTCTCGGTATGTGAAGACGTCTCGTTTGGAACAAGAGGAATATTTTGGAGGACCAAAGTTTATGAAGGTATTCCTATAAAACTGTAATAAAATATCTGCAGTCTTTTCTGCTTTCTCTGTAACATACCATTACTTTAGTTGTTCTCCGGTACTAGCAATATGGCAGCCAGTGGAAATATGTATTTTTTTCAAATATAGAAGTTGTATTACTTCGACAAGCTGCTCAATTTTTATCCCTACATACATGCAGCATGTGATGAAACTTCACTCGGCTATTATCACTTTGGCAGCTATTTATTCAAGAGGAGAGTCCCATATATACCCTTAAGCACGGGAAACCAGATCATGAAGCACCACATGTAAGTAGTGCTTGCTCTTTGTTCTAATTACGAGCAAAAACTTCACATCTACATGTATTATTGCTAGTGCATAAATGGCCCAAAACATTTAAAAAAACAGGTGGTATTTAGATGTGATCGGATAGGAATCTGATTATCGAATGCATAAAATTACAATGCAAGGGTCCGCGGTATTTAGATGGAAGAGAAGCGGGAACGCGCAGCAATCTGTGAAGCCAAGGCTAAAAGAAAAATGACAAAATATTACAACGCAAGGGTCCGCATCGTTACTTTTAGACCTGAAGACTTTGTCTACCGTAGCAATGATGCAAGTCACGCTATGGCCAGAGGGAAACTTGGCCCAAAATGGGAAGGACCTTATGAGGTCACGGAAGCACTTGGAGATGGAGCATACAAATTGTGATCCATGGATGGCGCGGTCATTCTGCGGACATGAAACATTGCCAGTCTCAAGAAATGTTACCTTTAAGCTACGACATGGATAAGTCTATTTTTTTTAATTTGATTTCTTGTTTAGGGCCTTTAATAAAATCCATGTATTGCATATTTTGCTCTCAAGTTATTAATAAATTCCGCGGGTCTAGCTAACCCTGCGCCTTCTTTATATGAAAATTTTCCAAACAAATCTTTCTTTAATATCAATTAGTTGTTGTTCTGTATAATGAATAATCAACTTAATGAATGTCTTTGGATATTTCAAAGGATAAGCACGCTAATAATTGCTTGCCGTGTAAGAGGGTTGCAACCCCAGCGGCCACCGATTCTGTATCCTTATGCTACGTGCACCTAAGACGTTAGGCGCATAAGAGAAGACTCCCACGGAGCATGTCAGACACTACAAGTGCAAATTGTAAACAATGGATAGTGCATTACAAAAATTGTTAACGTGCATTGTTATTTACGGACATCCGTGTATATATATTACAAACCAAAAATTGTTCTAAGTAACCAGGCGGTGGGACGGTACTATGGCCACTCCGAATTAAACATAGGAGGTAAAGACCTGGACCTAATCAACCTCGGAGAAACCTCGCCTTCAGACCCCTCTGTCTGTGTGGCGGCATCCGTGAGCAAAATGGCAAGACCCTGAGGAGCAGCGGTCAGAACTGATACAGCAACACCATCAGACCTAGAATGGTGAACAGAACTAACACCGTGTGTGTGGCACACCACTCTGCATTTCTTTTTCTTCTCCGCCCGACTTATATTCGCGGCAATGGCATCCTCCAACGATATCTCTTCTTTCACGGCCCAAGGGTCTTTGGGCATACCTCAGGGTATATAGGAATCTTTAGTTGGGAAGAGCTCGGGCAGAGGTCACAAATCCACTGAGGGGCATCCTCCTCGGTATCGCTCTCTAAGTGGAGAGAGACCATTATTAAATCAATGGGGCTATCCTTTAACCTCTCCAGTTGGTCTACTATAGGGTATTTCAGGTCTTTCAGGTCTTGAAGGGCTTTAACAAACTTTTCATTGGCTTTTGGGTCATACGCCTCAACATCTCCTAGATAACGGCCAGCTTTCCCGTACTCTATGCCATATTGCATGCCTTCGCTCATACCATTGGCAAGCTCATGTTAGACACAAACATCTCAAACGCCTGCCTTATTCTAGGAGAACTCGGCTTCAGAACGGCATGCACACTCAAGCCAACGGAGGGAGAACGAGAGGCTTCGTATCGAGAAAAGGGGATATCATCACAACACACCTGCAATGGCGTCTATACAGAGAATTCTATATGAAATAAATAAGTAAAGCATAGACACAAAGTGTCATAACAATACCCATAAAACTAACCAAAATCCAAAAGGCGTCTTTATTGATGAAACGAAAGTTCTCGCCAATAGAAAGACATGCAACAATTATCCATAATCCAAACAATGCAAAATTCAAGACAATAAAGCAATAAACTCCATGACATCCTACGGTCTCTTTCTAGCCACTTCTCTCTATCTTATTCCCATGATGCTCACCTGAAAATGATGCTTAAACGTCAACATAATGTTGGTGAGAGTCATAGGTTTAAGACACGCCAATAACTCGCTTTGAAATCACTGTGATAAATAAAACATAGCATTAGCAGGACATACATCTTCTATCATATAAGCTAATTGCAACCACACCAATCCAAATTGAGACGTTCACGGCTCAACATGGTCACAAAACTTATCCCTACCACAAAAATGAGTCGATCACGCCTCATTCTATAACAATCCACAAACAAATGAGACGGTCACGCTCACTACTAACAATCCACAACAATGAGACGGTCACGCTCACTACTAACAATCCACCAATGCCTTGAGACGGTCACGCTCAAGCACAACAAACAAGGGAACGGAAAGTGTCCCACGATCCACAACAATAGCAAGTAGCACATAACATACAATAGTCACGTATGCCCATGCCTTATTTAAAACCACATTATCGCAGTTAACTATAACATTTAAACTCATAGCATCATTTTCTTCCCAAGAAAACATAAGAACAAATGGGGATATGAAACTCACTTTTATTTGCTTAAGAAATTTCTAAAACTCCTGCACAAAAACTATAAAATTTAAAATCGAATGTTTACACGCGACTAAGCCAAAATACTTATGCCCATGTAACAATCATATGATGGATGTATAAGGTGTTTAATTACCCTCATGGGTCACCCCGACACCATGCCTAACATTTACCAATTCGTTTACACACTTTTTCAATGTTCAACAATTTACCCAAAAAATGCACGATATTTTGTGTCACTTTACCATTTCTTACCACACCTACTGAACTTATAAATATATACCAAAAATCAAGCATTCAATTTATTTTGAGTTTACTATATCTCCATGATTTTTCACTAAATTTATATCCCCCTAAGTTCACATATATAAAATTCAAACTTTTAACTTACTCAGTTTCGAACTGTACGTAAAAAAAAATCACTAAAAAGTTTGGACATAAAAACCATACTTAGACTCCAAATCAGAAGCTCTACTTTGGGGGATTTTTAATAGACACATAGAACTAAATTCTTGTAGGTTGGCTAATCCTAATTCGAATTTTAAGTGGGGGGTATTACACCTCGTAATCTGACCTAAATCTGACCCGAATTTACTGCTTTGACAACGTTTCTTGTAACAAACATCTTGATGACTTTCGGACCTTAAAAACTTTCGACCTGGCCCGGATGTTTATGGAAAACTTTACTTCTGAGCTACATCTAGATACCAGAAACTTGACAATAGCTATTACTATATAGAGATAACAGCGAAAATACACAACCCTAAATTCTGCCCTAATCTAAATCAAGTTCTAACGCGATCTAAACCCTAACGAATACACTCATATGAGCCTAATTAAACCCTAATCATTGTAATATGATTAAACATCATTAATTTACATATTTAATGAAACCCTAATTATCTATCTTAATAATTGTTACATGGATTAATGATTAGAACTAAACAAGGAATATGATTTGTACCTTAAACTCTTGATTCTTGAACACAAAAATCCCTAACTTGAAAAATATTTTTTCTCTTCTCTGTTGCTCTTGAATTCAATCGGTTAAAAAAATATAGGGGTTATGAGTTTGTATTTATAGTGTAGGGAAAAAGGATCTAGATAATTACCAAATTAGAATCCTAATTATACTAAAATTAGTTTTTCTCTTAATTAGAGTCCTACTATGATTGGGCTTTAATTTCTTTATTTTTTATTTTGTATTTTTTTATTTTTAAAATCTGTATTTACTATTCATGTATAAAAAATATATTTTTTTTTATATTTTATTAGTTAATTAATTACCTTCAATACCTTAAGTTTTTATAAAAACCTAAGCTAATTTGGTAAACCATTTTGCTTATAAACTATACTTTCTAAAAATAACTTTTCATTTCCAAATTCACTTTCTATATATGGAAAGGAAAGTTTACTACCAACTTCCCATATTTATTTCAACCACATTTATTCCTTTCTAAATATCTCTCACTTTCCTATAAACGCTTAATCCTTTTTAAAACCAGTATTGACGTAGCAAAGCATGCACACGTCTTTCAATCATTATCACCACAAGTGAACAGAATGATAATACTTATACATTGACGTAGCATTGAATGAAATACGCCAATCCATTCCATTATCACTATACGTGAACAAATGGAATAATCATCACCAAACACAAACGCACTCAAAATGATATGATCATACACCTCAAAATGATATCATGCACCTATTCAAACCACTTAGCACACATAACTTACACATAGCACACAAGAACCACACAGAAAGAACTCTTAGCCATTTCTAAAGGTAGCACTAACCTGATTAAATCACGGATGTTACAGTATCCCCTCCTTGAGGAAATCTCGTCCCGAGATTTAACTAGCAGTCTCAACAACTCGCTCCACGAACAACTATGGATACTTAATCCTCATCTGGTCTTCGTGTTCCCGTGTAAACTCAGGACCACATTTTGAATTCCATCTAACTTTCACAAGCGCTATCTTCTTACGTTTTAACTTCTTAATTTCTTAGTCCATAATCTCTACAGGTTCCTTGACAAAACGAAGTGACTTGTCAATCTTTATCTCACCTAATGGCACATGTAAATTAGCATCTGCCATACACTTCTTCAGGTTTGACACATGAAAGGTGTCATGCACACTACTCAACTCCTCAGGTAACCTCAACCTATAAGCTACAAGGCCAATCCTTTCAAGGATCTCAAATGGTCCTACATATCTTGGTGCTAACTTACCCTTCTTTCCAAAACGCACTACGCCCTTCCAAGGCGACACCCTTAATAATACCCGATCACCCACCTCAAACTCTAACGGCTTACGCCTATAATCAACATAGCTCTTTTGACGATCTCTCGCCGCTTTGGGCTTTTCCTTTACCAACACTACCTTATCAGTCGTTTCTTGTACTAACTCAAGTCCAGTCAAACTACTCTCTCCAATCTCTGCCCATAGAACAGGCGACCTACATTTCCTTCCATACAAAGCTTCAAACGGAGCACACCGAATGCTCAAATGATAACTACCACCAAAATCGATAACACATGCCCTCATTATATCTTCCAAAGTCTGAATCATACGTTCACTTTGTCCATCCGCTTGAGGATGCTAAGCAGTACTCAAATCCAATCGCGTCTCTAACACTTTCTGCAGCGTCTGCCAAAACCACGAGGTAAATCATCCATCTCAATCTGAGTTGATCGTCACCAGAATTCCATTCCTTGCTATTATCTCATCAATATAAATTCTTGCCAACTTCACATCTTGAAATCTTCTTGTATAGCTAGAAAATGAGCTAACTTGGTCAGTCTATCGACCATCACCCAAATCACATCATACTTACTACTTTGACCTTGGAAATTTAGTGATAAAATCCATGGTGATTCTATCTCATTTTCACTCAAGTATCTCAGGCTGTTGCAGCAAGCCAAAAGTCTTTGACATTGCAGCCTTCACCTTTTAAACAAATCTGACAATTGGTAACATAGGTAGCTATATCCTTTTCTGCACGTGGCTACCATTACATGTCTCCAAGGTTATAGTACGTCTTATCTGCTCCCGGATGTACCAAGTACCTTGATGCATAGGCCTCATCCATTACCCTTCCCACTAATAGAACCCAAATCCAATCCATAAAGTACAAACTCTCGTCTCCTTTTCTTTCCATCTGTTGATCTAAACCATGTAGCCTTTCTACGAGTACGTTCTCTTGCTTGAACGCCTCACTTTAGGCTACCAGTATCATTCCCCTTACTCAATCTTGATTTTACTATCTCCTTTCTACTCAACGCATCACCCACTACATTCGCTTTATCGGAGTATCACACAAATCATTCTTCAAAGTCTAAAAAGCCTCTTCTTGTATTACGCTTCACTCATACTTCTAATTCCTCTCAGTTAGGGAAGTAAGGAGGTTCAACAATCTTAAAAAAAATCGCGATGAATGTCGGTAGTAACCTGTCAGTCCTAAGAATAATCATCCAATTCCTTATTGTCTCACTCGTACTCGGGTCCACGTGAATACGTTATGGTTGACCACGTGACCAAGAAAATGCACTTCTTCCAACCAAAACTCACACTTAGAAACCTTAGCATACAGCTTCTCCTTCCTCAGAGTCTCCAACACTAACTTCAAATGAACTTCATGTTTCCTACTTTATACTTTGAGCTAGGGAAAGAATGTCATCAATGAATACGATGACAAACCTACCTAAGTACGGTTTGAAAACCTGGTTCCTTAAGTCCATGAAAACTGCTGGTGTATTGGTTAACCCAAAAGGCATAATCGTAGACTCAAAATGTCCGTATCTCGTTCAAAATGTGGTCTTTGGAATGGAATCCTCATGCACTCGTAGCTGATGATAACCTGACCAAAAATCTATCTTTAAGAAAGGACACACTCCTCTTAACTGATTAAACAAGTCATCGATCCTAGGGAGCGGATAACGGTTTATAACAGTTAATTTGTTCAACTCCCTATGATCAATACACATGCGAAAAGAACCATCCTTCTTCTTCATGAATAACACAAGTGCTCCTCACGAAAAATGACTAGGTCGTATGAAACCCTTGTCTTACAACTCTTGAAGTTGCCCAGATAATTCTCGCATTTCCGAGAGTGCCAAACGATATGGAGACTTCATGACCGGCGTCGCTCCAGGAACTAAGTCTATAAAAAACTCAACTTGTCGCTGTGGTGGTAGCCCCAACAAGTCTTCTGAAAATAAATCAGTAATATCGCGTGCCCCGGGTATATCACTTATCCTAGGTTCATATACCTTAGCGTTCATTAGGTTTTTGGCGGCTCCCAGAGTACGTTCCCCATGAACTCGAAGTTATCCTCATCATCCTTCCAAATGGTAGCCTAACCACCTTCCATGGACATACTATCACAAACTTCCTCTTGGACAACCAGTCCTTACACATTCACATGAAAATAAAAAAAAAGGGGGGGGGGCCCCTTCTAAGAACTCAAACTGTATCATCGAACTCCAGGTTATGAACAATCGAATAAGATAACAAACAGATATTGTTGGGAATTATGCATTCCTGACTTAGTACCGCTAGTTATATTAGTTAGTACAGCTAGTTGTAATTAGTACTGATAGTACAAAATAGTTAGTACTGATCATGAGATATGCATGAGATATCTTATGAAAGGATATGCATGATCTTTATACGCATTTTGTAAGCCCATTGGGTTTCCTTAGTCTTTAAAAGGAACCCTAGGCATTTTTAGTAGGATATAGTTCTACAAAGATCATAGAGTTCGAATTGTAATCTAGTTTGTTTCTGTAAACCTAGGCAGATAATTCATGGTTCTAATATAAGTTCTTTTGTGAATATTTAAATATTGTTCTTCCTTTTTCTTTTTTTTTAGCATTAATTTATTAGATTCCGCATAATCAATTAGTGTTTACTAAATGTTTTCATTATTGTTGCTTTAGTATTATCTAAAGGAGCAAACAGTCTTTTGCAAGCTAAAGTTAGATATATTCAGTAAACGAGCTGCTCTAACAAGTGCGTAATCTGAGCTTGTGTGGAAATTCTGAATAGAAGAACTCAATTGTATGAGTAGAAAGTACATTCATCACCGATGATTGCACCTGCACATGAACGATCCCTTCATCATTCAGGCTAAAGTGGAGAAGTACAATATTTGGGTGCTAATGAAAAAATGCAAGACAAATACTCATCTGCTATACATACCAATATACCATATGGGATCTGTGTAATTGTACAATGGGAGATCTTGAAATAGAAAGAACGAACCCATCCCGCACCTATAGGAGATCAATTGGGTACCCTTCTTGCTTACCTAAGATGCCAAAACAAACTGGCTGCTAATCTCAGGAAGAGTAAAAAGCGGTCTTGCTTTTAGCAATACTGATGGAACTACCTCCTCAAGTTTATTCAAATGTTGCAAATGCTAAATCCTCTAGGACGGCAATAATATCGAGGTTTGGTGGTAATGTAGAATCCAAGAAGATGACCAGAAAAATGTTCTAAAACATCTAGTTTGAAAAATTTTCTACTGCATCATGAAAGCTTAGACAAAGCTTATGATAGGTTCCAAAAACTGATAAGTCAATTGGAGGTTCATAGTGATCCATTATAAAGGAAGGTTATATCTAACCAGATAGTTCTTAGGAAGTCTTCCTTCTCTCACTGGAATAAGATTGCCCTCATCTATGTGAAATTAGCAGGCATTGATGAGATTGATATTGATGACCTTTACAACAATCTTAGGGTTTATGAAGATGAGTTGAAAAGGTCTTCAGGTTCCAACTCTGCTTCTCAGAATTTGGCTTTTCTCTCTTCTGAGAACACTAGCAGTACTAATGAAGTTAGTACTGCCAGTGGAGATTTTGGGGTTAGTACTGGTGGTGGAATTAATAAAGTTCCATCTACTCTATGTGCTCATGATGTAGCTTACTCTTTCCTTGCACAACCAACAACCAGTCCTCAACTTTGAGAATGAGGGATTTTTTAAGCAGATGGATGGAGATTGAGTTGGAGGAATTGGGATCTTCGATGGCAGGGTGGCTATGTTGACTGTCAGAGTAAAGAAGTTCATTCAAAGGATAGGAAGGAATTTGGACTTCAAAGAAAAATGACCTGTTTCTCTTGATAAGTCAAAGATTGAGTGCTACAACTATCACTAAAAGGGCACTCTTTGCCTTAGTGAATTAGTCTCTTGAAGGAATCATGGCGAGAGAAGATCTTTTAGGACAATGGCAAGTGGAGGCATATGACAACTTTCACAATATATCTTCATCACAGGCTCTGGTTGACTAAAGATGGTTATAAGAGGATTTACATGGTGTAATGATTTTGAAGTTGAACCAATAACTATGCTCTTATTGGCAATCATCCTCTTCAAGCTACATCAATCTTTCTGACCAGTGTGTGATGGTACACCTAATGTTTAAACATGTCTTGAATCATAAAACTCTTCAAATGAACTTTGATACTGAAAGAGGAATAAACATAACAAAGCAAATCTAGTAATCCGGGGTTAGGAGATAGCCTTAGAGTCACTATGTATCTAGGATTCTTCAGACATGAAAAGGACTGAATTGGCGCTTGGGTGAGAAATTATGAATTCCAAACTATGAGCTTAAATGTAGAGAAATAAAAATTAAAAACATAAATCTTGAATTAGAGAAAGTTGTTAAGGAAAAAGATGAATTAAAAGATAAGATTGCAAAATAGGAAGAATCGACCAAGAATCTTGATGAAATACTTAACAGTCAAATGAGTGCTAGAGATAAAACTAGTTTAGGATATGGCACACAATTGAATGAATTAAGTAGAAATCATGAAACTAATAGTGAGAATAGTTTGAGTGTTTTTGATGTTAGATCTAGTGATGAAGAGTCCACACCAACTAATGATATGTCTTCTAAAGCAGATAAGTATCATGATGTTCCCCCTCCCAAAACAGGGAACTTTTTAACCCTAAGAGCTGACATATCATTGCAGGTTTAGATGAATATGTCATTAGGAATAAAATCATTGATTCACAAACAACTAAGCTTAATACTAAAACAAATGAGACTGCAGGTAAAACAAATGATGCAAATAATGAAATGCCTAAGTCATCTAGTGAGTCAGTTGTGCTAATCCTAAGATTAACAGAGATAAAGTTATCATTGAAGATTGGAACTTAGATGATGAGGAAGAAGAGTATGAAGTGCAAACAGTTAGACCCGAGACTCAAACAGTTAAGACTAAAGATGATAAAAGTGGTCAAAATTCTAAGAAACAAGGAATTAGTTTTAGGAAAGTAAAAGCTTGTTTTGTTTGTAAAAGTACTAACCATTTGATCAAAGACTGTAATATTCATGACAAAAAGAGTCAAGAGCCTAAGCTGAAAAACGTGGTTAATACTGGTCAAAGGGAGAGCAAACCAGTATGGGATAATACTAAAAGAATTAATCATCAAAACTTTTCAAAATACCCACATTTAAGTAAGACTTTTGTTCCATTAAGAGTGCTAACAAGGACAGGTTTGCATAGGCCAAGTGTTAGTACTGGTAGGCCTGTTTGTACTGTTAGGCCAAGTGTTAGTACTGCTAGGCCTGTTTGTACTGCTAGGCCAAGTGTTAGTACTGCTAGGCCTGTTTGTACTGCTAGGCCAAGTGTTAGTACTGCTAGGCATGTTTGTACTGCTAGGCCTGTTTATGCTACCAGACCTATTTACCCAAGAATGGACAATGTAAGACCAAGAGGCTCATGTTCACCTATCAGATGGTTTACTAACAAAAACTAGCTTCTGTTTTTTTTTTATTTATGACACAAAAGGACTTCAACACAAGATGTTAAAACTTTTGGTGTTCAAAATATGCTAATGTTGAGAAAAGAGCTAGTAGTTATATTACTGGTTAGGGTAATAAGCTTGGATTACTAACCTTAAAGTCAAGATGGGTTTGGTGGCATAAGGGAAATTACTTGGATTCATGTTGTCCAAAAGAGGTGGATCATTCATTCTAAGAAGGTGTAAGGTTGGAGTATGTTGAACCAAAAGGATTTCCAAGTCTGTAATGTTTGGTTCCCTAAAGATACTAATTCTCTACTTTTTATGCAGGGCATCCAGAGATATTGGTTACACGCATCTTGCATGGTGAATAGGTGCGTTGCTCTAGCCATATGACTGGCAACAAAGCTTATCTTTAGACTATGAAGATTTCAATGGAGGCTTTGTGGCTTTTGGAAAGTTATCCCAAATGAGGTAAAATAACGGGTAAAGGTAAAATTAGAACTTCTAATTTATACTTTGATGATGTTTATTTTGTAGATGAACTTAAGTTTAACCTTTTCTCTGTCTTACAAATGTGTGACAAGAAAGATAGTGTCCTTTTACTGAGTCATGAATGCCTTTCTTGTCCCTAAGCTTTTAAGCTTCTTGATGAAAGTCAAGTTATACTTAGAGCTCCTAGAAAGGATGATGTGTACATCTTGGATTAAAGAATATTGTTCCTTCTGGAGGTATAACTTGTTTATATGCAAATGCAACAGCAGATTAGTCTAAATTATGGCACATGAGATTAGGTCATGTGAATTTTAAAAATATAAATAAACTTGTTAAAGGTCACCTAGTTCTAGAGGTTTACCTCAAAGTTTTTGTCAATGACCTCATTGTGTTTGCCTGGCAAGAAGGGTGTAAGCAACACAAGGCTTCCTGTAAGGCCAAGTTATGATAAGAATCACGAGAAAACTCTAGCAATGACTTTCATATGGACTTATTTGGACGTCTCTGTAGAAAAGTATTAAAAAAGAAAGGATACTGCTTGTTGCATGACTGATGATTTAAACAGATTTAGTTGGGTATTTTTCTCAGCTACTAAGGATGGGATGAAACATCTTAAAATCCTTTGTAATATTATCATAGGCTTAGAAAACCAATTGAGTCATAATGTTAAAATCATTAGATGTGATATTGGGACAGAGTTTAAGAACCATGCTATGAATGAATTCTGTACTAGACGGAATCAAAAGGGAGTTTTAGTTGTAAGCCTAGAACTCCACAGCAGAATGGTGTTGCAGAAAGGAAAAACAGGACCCTAATTGAGGCAGCTAGAACTATGTTAGCAGACTCACTTTTACCTATCCCATTTTGGGCAGAGGCAGTTAATACTGCTTGCTATGTACTGAATAGGGTATTAGTGACCAAACCTCAAAATAAGACACCTTATGAACTATTAATAGGTAAATCACCTAGTATTAGTTTTATGAGACCTTTTGGGTTGCCCTTTGACATATTTTGTAACACCCTTAGATTCCTTTGACAAATTTGATGGGAAATCTGATGAAGGTTATTTGCTTGGATAATCTACCTCTAGTAAAGCCTTTAGAGTATACAACAAAAGAACCAAAAGGGTAGAAGAAAATCTACACATCAATTTTCTTAAAGATCAACCAAATGTGACAGGAACCGGTCCTAATTGGATGTTTGATCTTGATTTTCTCACCAATTCAATGACTTATATTTGTAACACCCCCAAATTGGGTAGCAGCGGAATAAGGGTCCGGGGCGTGTTACTTCATAGATCAATAACACAAGATGTATATAGAAAGACAAAAGGTCGTTAAAAAAACGGGATAATTTGGATTTTAACAAACAGTATTGGTTACATAAGTCGAAGCATCGTCTTGGTCCACTGTTTCAAAGGTCTCAAAAGATTTCTAGCCCATACAGTTATACAAAATGTATTGCGACAAAATCTTTAATGCATGATATCCCAATCAAAACCACCAATGTATCCCTTGTACCTCATTGCTATGAATCCCATAAGAAAACATTGCTTTAGAACGTCAACATAATGTTGGTGAATTCAGAGGTTTGATAATTCATGTATTGTAGGGACCACACCACTTTTCCCAAGTGTGTGATAATGCAACAGATGCAGACATCATTTAAATTGTAATTACATTGCTCTGAAGTTCAGACACTGAACGCTTGCCGTATATGAATACAAATTAATGGCCTACATTGCCCGTGGTGATGTTCTAACCCGCAACATCCTATATTCGACATGGTATACGTTCGTTTGTCCAGTGATAGCTAATCACACCGAATGGATGTTCTTGTCCAAACCCAATAGACTATTAATTAACATTCGCGCTCACAATCCGCTATTAACAGGTTCATTGATATGGGGCTCAGATTATGGGTTATCTTTACTTAGCAACACATAATCATTACATGAAACTTAACCACTTGACGTTCCAATTGTAAAGCAGTGATGTTTTCACCCCAAAAAATTTATAAAACAAAAACATGTTAAACGTTTGCGGGGCTATGAACTTCCTTGAGATAGTAATGCCAAGTATATCACAAATAAACGCCCCAAGCGATTGATCAAATGCAACATAATTAAATTAGATCGTTATAAGTACTTTTTCACATTAAGTACTCCCTACCATGGCCTTAATGTCTATATTGCTAATCACCATCTAAATGTTTATGTGAAAACATGTTTATTAAAATTAAAACGTTTATAAAACATACTTTGGTAAAATTTGTCATAACCTTCACGTTCTTATCCGTTTCTTGCGTTTCTTTTGCCCATCTTTTGTATTAAGAAGGGTTATCGTAATTTGACATTTTATAATTTTGATCCCCTGATGAACAGTAACTTTTTCTGTTCACACAGCCATGCGTTTTAATTAAAATTGTATTGTTGTCGTAAAACCCGTAAAAGTTGTATTTTATTCGTTTTTTACTACATTTTTAACGATTCTTCGTGCACGATCTGTAATTGAAAGTCTCTATTATTTTATGAGGTTTACAAAAATATAACTTTTCTGTCCTATGAACAGTAACTTTTATAAAAAATAGTTTTTTTAAAAAGTATTATGTTGTAGTAAACTTGGCGAAAATTCATAACCTCGTTCGTTATTAATTGAAAAACATTACTATTCTTATCATTTTCGGAATCCCTAAAAATATGTATTATTTGGTAAAAATATCAAACTTGCTGCTTTGATATAAATTTCATAAAATTATTTTATAAACTCCGTTTTTTAATTAAGTTATACTCATTTTTAACGTAACTTTTTGGTTATTATCCGTTTTTAACACGTTTTTAACTTTTCAGAATCGTCGTGAAATTTATTATCTTTGTAAAAAACATATTATAAGTATACTTTTTACACGGATTTGGCCAGAATGTTGGGCATGTTCCTTCTTGAGTTAAAATTTAGTCTTGTTTCCTTGTTTTACCTTAGACTTTTACCATTAAGTTTATATTTTATTATTTATCATATTTATACATGTATATTATGTCAATTGGCCTCTTTATTGTCCATTTGTCCAAAATTTACAAAGTATTCCATAATATTAACAAAATATAATTTTCATAATAACCATAAATCACTAGTTTTTATATATAATCATTTTACATAAAAACCATATGTGTCCATGTTTTCTCATCTTGTAGTAACCTCATTCTAGTGATCATATAATATTATCATAAGTCCATAATCAATATTAACTTGTCATATATATTTCTTTAACTTAAAACATATTAAGAGATCATAAAAACCCTAATTAACCCATAATCATTTTTACACCAAAATAAAATTGATAAATTTTTTCTCATCCTTTTTAGTATGGTATAAGTTATAAAACACATGTATATAAGTATACAAAATGACCATTACAAGTGCAAACTTCATTTTTATGAATAAAAACTTAAATGGTGATTCAACTAAAATAGATATAACATATGCATATCAATGAAAGTTTACAAGAATATAAAGAGTTCTAGTAGACCTTAGGATGTGTGAAGATGATGATAAACAAATGCTAAACCCTTGTTTAGCCCTAGAATCCAAGCTTGCACAAAGAAAACCCTTGTTTTCTTAATAAAAACCCTAGCTTTCCTTTTCTTGATTATTACTTGTAAATGGTGATTCAATGGTTGGAAACACCTTAGAATATCTTAGAATGGATGTGTATAGGAGTGTATAGGTTGTATAAAATTTTGTATGGATTGTGTTGGGTCTTTGTTTCTTGCCGTGAGATGGTAGAGAGCAAGAGAGGGAGTTTTGTTTGATTTTTGCTAAGTGTATAAGAGTTGTGTGATGTCTCTCATTAGTTACTTGCACTTATAAGGTTCAATGGTCAAAAAGTAAGTAATAGTATTCAACACAACACCTTGAGGGTTTTAAGGGTTCTTGTTTATGTGTTATGAGTCAAAGAAACAAAGTAAGGCTAGGTTTTAAATGCAAGAGATGTACCATTGACCAAAGAGTGTAAAAATTGTATTTTCCTATCATACATATGTATGTATGCCGTATGATGTGATGAGGGAGGGAGTATATGTTTTATTTTTATCTTAGCTAGCTTACTTGCATGAATTTATACTAGTTATAACTTGTATAAATTACATAAAGATGTGTTTACTTGCAATTACTTGCATATTGTTTCATTTCTAGTGTAAAAAGTGTAAGCATCATTTATTTAGCTAAATTTTAAATAATCTTTAGCTATTGGGTTACAAATCGAGGGTATTTGTTGATGCGTTATTAATTTAACGTGCTCCGGATATTGCTTAAACGTCTTTTATCAGCGAATACGTATTTTAAATATACGTAACCAATAAAATAAAATTGAACAACGACCTTTATTTATTATCAATAATATTTTATAACACATGATTGACGTAAACTTTTTGATGTTAAGCCAATTCTCCGTTTACATTAACGATAATATTTGGCGTACGCGATTTAAACCTAAACATTTACAATTTTATGCAACAGTACACAATACAAAAGTTTCATTGTGGATTTTGTTTTGACGTCGTCAATGTCTTGAAAAAACAGGGTGTTATAGACTTCCCCCGTTAAATGAGCCTTGTCCTCAAGGCTCACGATGCAGCACTTGATGACGGTGTTGTCTTGGTGAAGAGGTGTGAATATTTCTTCTTGAATTGGTCTTCACGTTCCTACGTGAACTCAGGACCTCTCTCGAAGTTCCATCAAACCTTGACTAATGGGATTTCAGGATTCGCTTCAAACGTTTACTTCACGGCCTACTAATTTCTAATGGTTCCTCAACCTAATTGAAGCTTGTCTTCAAGATGAAGTCCATCCAACAGAACGGGCACTAATTGTTGTCGGCATGACACTTTTTCAGCATTAGATACATGAAACGTATTATGATACTATGCATCAACTCTTCTGGAAGTTCAGCTTGTAAGCAACTTATCCAAACCTTTCTTTCACCTTAAAAGGTCCCAACTTACTAGGGTTTAACTTCCCCCGTTTGCCAAAACGTACAACCCCTTTCCAAGGCAAAACTTTAAGCATAACTTTATCCCCGACTTGGAATTCTATTGGTTTACGTTTCAAGTCAGCGTAACTCTTCTGTCGATCATGAGCGGCTTGCATCCTTTGCTTGATCTGGATGATTTTCTCCAGTGGTTCTCTTGGAATATGTTTCGGACCGAGTATTTTGAGCTTCTCCAACGTCAGTACAACAAAACAGCGTTGAACGACACTTTCGACCATAATGTGCTTTGAATGGATGCAGCGTGATGCTTGCGTGTTAGCTATTATTATATGAGAACTCGTGGGGAACTTAATGCAAATGGTTATCCCAACGATTTACAAATCGATTGCACAGCACGCAACATATCCTCAAGAGTTTTGATTGGTCCTCTCCTTTGCCCGGTCTGTTTTGTGGATGGTACGCAGTACTCTATATTAAATTTCGTACCCAATTTAGCGTTTTGAAAGTGACTCCAGAAATTTGATGCGAATCTCAGGTCGCGATCACAAATGATTGAGACAGGTATTCCATGTCTAGTGTCCATCCTTTAGGTACCATCTTGAAGTTTTTTCCAAGGATCAGTCTCTCTAATGGTTTTGTAAAAATTGCAGACTTTAGTTGGCCGCGCGTCAACGATTCACTAAATTGTGTCTTCTGCATTAAGACGTCTTAGGAAGCTTCGTGACAAAATCCATAGTGATGTTGTCCCACTTCCATTCAGGTATCTTAGGTTGTACCAACAATCCTGATGGCCTTTGATGTTCGGCCTTGACCTTAGCACAGGTCAAACACTTGCTAACATAAGTGCATGTCGGACCCTTTATTGTTTGGGCCACCAATATTAGCTTCTTCATGTCTTGGTAAACATTTGATTGGAACACCGCATGATATGACGTATTTTGTTTGTGGGAGATTCATGCATGATCACAGTCCGCAAATCGCCATAACAAGGTAACCAGCTCCTGCCATTGAGGCAGGGTTCCTCAGCACTGTGGTTCCAACTTTTTTCTTCTAATCGATTCTGGAAATTTAAGCATTTTCAATCATACATTCCCCCCAACACTCTTCACTCTTAATGTTCTCTGGTTTTCGGCTTCGGTTAGCATTTAAGAATCTGTTTTGGGAAGATCCAAGCTAATAGTCATGCACCAAAGGTCGAACTCTTATTGGTGGTTTCTCGTTCTTTCCTGCTCAAAAGATCAGCAACGACATTTGCTTCCCCGGGTGATAACATGATATCACAATGTAATCACTTAGCTCTCTAACCATCGGCGTTGCCTCCATGTTCAAATCTTTTTGATCTAAACTTGTGTAGCAAACTTTGTGAATCGGTGAACACATTACACTTAGTTCCATACAAATAAGGTTCTCTAACGAAACTTAGAGTTGAACACCACTGCTCCAAGTTCCAAATCATGAGTTGTATACGTTATTCTCAATGAATTTTTAAACTGGGTGTTGCATATAGAAATCACTTTTTCTTTGCATCAACACAGCGCACAAACTTGCTTTGATGTTCACATCTTAGGCGATGAATATTCGATTCCTTTAGGTAATGCAAGGATTGCGTGGCACTGCACAATTTCTGCTTTTCAACAGTTGAAAAGCTGCTTTCTTGTTATCACCCCAAACAAAACTGATCTTCTTCCTGGGTGAGCATAGTATTGGTTTGGCGATGTTTGAAAATTCTTCAAGTGAATCTTCGGTAATACCCAGCAAGACCTAAAAATTGACGAATCTCCGTTGGTGACTTAGGAGATGTCCAATCTTTGATGGATTCAATCTTGGCTGGATCCACATGAATTCCTTCACTATCGATCACGTGACTGAGGAACTGTACCTTGGGAATCCAAAATTCACATTTGGAAAACTTGGCATAACAATCTTCTCTTTTAAGGCAATCTATATATGTAATTAAGGTGTTCTTTATTTTCTTTTCTTGTTCTTTCGAATATATCAAGAAAATATCGTCCAAATAAAGACAATCACGAATTTATATTGTTATGGTTTGCATCCCGATTCATAAGGTCCATGTATAGACAGGTGCGTTTGTAAAAACCAAAGGCAATAACTTGAATTCGGGTAAATGGCCATAACGAGTTATGAAACGCAGTCTTCGGAATGTCTTTTCTCGAACCCTTCAATTGGTTATACCTGACTTTTTAGGTTCGTATTTTGAGTAAAAACAACTGGACCCTTAGAGCTGATCAAATAATCATCAATTCCTTGGTGAGCGGATAACGGTTCTTCACCGTTAACTTGTTCATTTCATGATAATCGATGCACATACGAAACGATCCGTCTTTCTTCTTGACAAAACAAGACCGGAGCTCCCCAGGGGTGAGGAACTGGTTCTTTTAATGCCTTTGTCGGATGCTCTTTCAGTTGCTTAGATAACTCTTTCATTGCGGAAGGCGCCAATCGATATGGCACCCGAGCTAATAGGTGCAGCACCAGGAAAAATCCAATCAATTTGAAAACGCCACTTGTCGAGTCGAGGAAGACCTGGCAAGTCTTCAGAAATACTTCAGGAAAAGTCTTGAACTATTGGTACGTCTCAAGTCGTTTATTCTCCGACTTGTCTTCATTCTTTTTTGTAGTAAACATGTGCCAGAAAGATAGGAAAACCCTTTTCCTTGTATCTTCTGCGTTTTAGTGCTAGACTCTCGGCTCGGCTAGAGATGTGTTTCACATTTCCTGAGTACTTCATCCATCAACGTGTATGATTAAGGTTTTATTTTTCAGGGAATGCGAACAATCTTCTCGGCACTCACAATAACCGCTTGGTATTTTCACAACCAATCCAATACGCTATTTATAGCATCGAACTACCAGTTCATACAGGCATTAAGTGTTTACATTGAAATTGGTTGGTTTAGGACGTTTTAAGTGCAACCCTTAGTATAGTGGTTTTAACCCAATTATTCTCCAGTCAGCTAGTCTCGACATCATAATAGTGAATCTAGGGTAGATGGCTTGATGTGATTTAGGAGATAAATGCAGTAGACACAAAAACTTTGATCGGCACCCGTATCAAACAAGTATAAGCATGCGGTTGTTTAGAAGGAACGTACCGCACGACGTTGTCTGGATTTTCCCCGCATTTCCAACCACATTATCCTCGTGGAGCCCTGTCATTCCCAGCTTGATTACCACGATTGCCTTTGTTGTTCTTCATCCTTGGACATTCCTTCTTAAAGTGCCCCTGAACTCCGCACTCAAAACAAGTAGGTTTCTGACCCGATTCGGTGCCCTTCTGGTTGTTAAAGTTGTTGGCATTTCCCATACCCCTACAGTCACTGGCGATGTGACCATATTTACTGTTGCATTTTAGCTACTTTGGAGAAACACAGACCTTCATGGTGGTAATTGCAATTTTTGGACATTAGAGGTCTAGTTCCCCCGTTGGTTTCTTATCTCCCGATCAGCAGGTATGCCTGCCGGTGTTCTGGCCTCTTATTTTTTGTTGTTGTTGATTCTGATTGTTTTTGGGAGTGTTTTCACAACTTCTCTGTTTTCAGCTTGTCTTTTTGCCATGGTACTGACTCTCTTGTCCATCAGTTCAGTGGCCATTTCAATAGCCTCTTGCATGGTCTTTGGCTTTGAAGCCACGATATTTCCATGGATCATGTCGGACAATCCTTAACGACCATACCTTTTCAATTTTTGTCTGACTCCTTAGGGAAACATTCTTACACACAGAAGTGCTAGGTCTTGAATAAAATTGGTAATGTACTTGGTCCACATCAGTACCTATCACTTTCAAGTTCCACAATTCAGCCTCAAGCTTCTTCATTTCATTTCGTGGACAATATTTGTCAGTCATCTTCTTCCTTAGATCGACCCAAGTCATTGAATATGCAACATCATGAGTAACAGTCATAACATGGGAATTCCACCATGTTAGAGCACTTGCTAAAAGAGTACAAGTAGAAAATTTGACCTGGTTTCGGACTGGAGAGTATCTTATGCGGAAAACAGTCTCCATTCTTTCAAACCATTGGGTTAACTCAACCACTCCTTCGGTGCCCTTGAAATACAGAGGTTTGCACTTCATGAAATCCTGGTAAGTGCACTCTCGAGCAACGCGTTCAGATCCCCTGACACCCGTTCCCGAAGTATGGCTGTCAATGCCATTCCTGGTTGCGTCACGTGCGGCCAAAACGGCACTGACACCTTGGTCTATCATAGCTTGGAGTTGAGCATTAGTGACCGTAGTGGTTGTGGTTGCTGTTGGGGCTGGTGTTGTTGTGACCGGTGTTGACCTTGTGGCTCGTTTTGGGGCCATTTTCTTCAATCACAAGAAAATACAATATCCGTTAGATTTCATAAAATCATAACCATGACATGACATATCCATGATAAATAAAGTGAGATCGCATCACACAGTGAAATGTACAACTGAATTGTAATTAACAATGATATAACCAAATCGACATTCATTCATCACAAATTCGATTTTAAACATGACATAATACCACCATTCCATATATAACTGGAAAACATACATGATTGGTTCTTGATACAAAATGATCATAATGTTAGGTTACAACAAAAGAAAACATAATAACCCTAAGCCTTACTAGCCGGGATTTACCCCGTAATACTTAGTAGGCTAAATACAAACGACTAGCCATAACAAAGTCTAATCTAAGAACTGCTACCAGCCTCCTCTGGCAGCTCCGGCGGTGCAGGACCCCCAGCGGGTCCCTGCTGTCCCTGTAAGGCAGTAACCTGCCCCTGTAATGTCATCACCTGTCCCTGTAAGGCTGTCACCTGCCCCTGCAGGGTGGTGACCAGTCCCTGAAGTGGAATCGTCTCTCTCTGTAGTGTCTGCATAGCAGTCAAGGTCTGAATAAGCTGCTGCTGTCGAGTGCGATCAGCAGCTCTCAACTCTCTCATCTCCTCACGCCTCCTGCGGTCTGTCTCTAGCAAATCAGAAATCGCTCTCTGTCTCCTGTGGTCCGCTGACTGTAACTCTGTGATCTCTGACATCTGTGCATGAACTGTGGTGCGTAGGGAAATAACCTCTCCATGAGCAAGATCGCTCGCATCCATCGCCCGTCCCCAAGCCTCTCTAGACATCCCAGCCTCGGTCTCCATGAGCTGACGTGTATGTGCATGTCCACGTCTGTCTCTAAATAGCATATTGACCCGACCGGCCAATAACTGTCTCTGTCCCTGCTCGTCATCTAACCTCGTGTAGATCTCATCTGTATCTCGCCTAACCATAGTCTCAAACTCTCTCATGTGTGCACCCAACTCTGTATCGGTACTAACTGGAGCTCCCGGTAATGTCTCAACCATCTCCTCCCATGAATCCGTAATCCCATATCCGACATATCTCTCTGGGTCACGTCTGATCAGCCTGTCCATAGTGGCAACAAAGCCGTAATCTGCCCTAAGACCTCCAGCTGGTCTAGCAGCAGCAGCGGCGGAGCTCTCTCCTACCTCATACCCGGGACCCAATGCGATACCTAATCCCATCCGAGGTGGTAGGTTAACCTCGGGTCTGCCCTCTCTATGACTGTCAGAGGGTAGTGATAGTGGTGGGAATGAAGTAGGAGCTGATGTAGGCAAGGGTGGTGGTGCATCTGGTCTGGTGGGGGAGAGTATGAAAGGTGGTGGTAATGGTAGTGAATGAGAAGTAGCTGCAGCCTCAGCTCTCATCCGAATCGTAGCAGCTCGATAGCCCAATGATCGAATAGGACTAGGAGGTGGTGCTGTCAATACAGGTGAAGGTGGTGATAATGGGAAAGGAATCTGTGGTGGTGATGAAGACCATGGAGATAGTGGTGATGCTGGTGGGGAAGATATAGCAAGTAATCTGGCAACCTCAGAATCAGACCATGCTGGTACAGGTAATGGCTCGGGAATGGAAATCCTAGCCGTCATCCGATATGCAGGGTGAGGTGGTGGTGTGGCCGCAGACTCATCAGTCTCAAACGGCTCAGTCTCCTCTGCAGATGGGGCAGTAGCTGGTAAAGCAACAACTACTGGGTAGGCAGGAGCTAGGTGCTCCTCCTCGTCAATCTCAACATCCATCTCGTCATCCTCATCCTCCTCATCAGCCTCGATATCCATATCGTCATCCTCATCCTCCTCAATGTCCATCTCATCGTCTCCATCATCTCCTCCATCAGCAGGATAGTCAATAGGATCCTCCTCAGGGTCCTCATCGCCATCCTCCTCCGGATCTGCCTCAGGATCAGACTCCGGCACATAATCAGGTGATAGTGCAATGGGTGAGGCATCCTCAGCATACGGCTGGTCCTCAGCAACGATCTCGTCATCATCATGCTCCGGACCTGGAACATAATCAGGTGAGGGTGGTGCCTGAAGAGCGGCCTCTACATACGGGTCCTCTGGCTCAAGGAACTCATGGTCATCGGCTCTAGGTGAACCTATATCCGATAAGTCCTCATATGGACTGGAGATCTCTGTGTGTGTAACCCCTGATTCATCCGAATCCGACATGACTGAATCTGAAAATTCAAAATAGCTTATATTAGTATTTAATATAAGACTCTTATAGTAATATACATTTATAATTCTAACATGTATATTAAATATGAATGCATCTAGTCCAACCAACTAATGCAGCAAGTAGTGTATGCATGAATGTATGCACATATGTATGTCCCGTATACAACCCCGTTGTATAAATTCGTTGTTTGAAAATGGTTATAGTCCAGCAAAAACATTTGACCTGGTTCACTATAACCTTGGCTCTTGATACCAATCTGTAACACCCCCAAATTGGGTCGCAGCGGAATAAGGGTCCGGGGCGTGTTACTTCTTGATCAATAGCACAAGATATATAAGAACGACACAAAAAGTCGTTTAAAACTGATTACAATTGATTTTAAAAATTAAGTGTTACAAAAGTCGAAGCTTTACTTGAGTACTTGTTATTATTACAAAGATTTCCAGCCCATAACAGATATACAAAATGTAATGCGACTAAATCTTTAATGCATGACTTCAAAATATAACCACCAATGTATCCTTCGCACCTCGTGCTTAATGACCTCCTAAAAAACATTGCATTTAAAACGTCAACCATAAGTTGGTTATTCATAGTTTATGTAAATTATATGCCATGACCGCAAGACTTTCCTCCGTTGATAATGCAACAGATGCAGACATCACAAAATGTAATTACGTTTTCCTAAGCTCATGACACCGAAGCTCGACATAAATGAATACAATATATAAATATTGCCTACATTGCCCGTGATGATGTTCAACCCGTAACATCCAAAATCCGACATGATATACGTTCGTTTCCAGTGATAGCTAGTCACCCGAACGGGGAGGTCAATCCCAAATAGATCTATCTATAATCATTCGCGCTCACATTCCAGTAATTGATAGTTCATGATTCATGGGCATAGTGGGTTATCGCTACTTAGGCAAAACGTAATCATGATAAAATGTACACTTGCGTCCAATTTGTAAAACATGCATATGTTTCTCACCCCAAAAACTTGTAAATTAATAATTGTAAAACATGGGGCTATGAACTCACCTTGAGTGAGTAAATTGATAATAAAATATCCCAAGTAAAAACGCGTCACGCTAACGCCCGAATGCAACCTAGTTAATATAGTCGAAATCATATTGTCAAGTACATTATCTAACAACAATCATATATAAATCCAATGATAGTATCATCGTACTATCGTTCGGGCTATCATAATTTAAGAGGTCATGACATGACGTACGAGGAGTTAGGACACTTTAAATCGTAAATCCAACAACTCGTCAATACGCCATCCGAAGAAGCCTCATTATGAAATTCCCTAGTAATATAACACTTTGATAACTAATAACATATATATTTCTATATAGCTATATCACCATCTAATCGTTTAAGTGAAATCGTATTTATAAAGTAAAAACATTTATAATTACGCCTTTAGCAAAAACGACATAACTTTGTCGTTTTAGTCTATTTCCCCGTTTCTTACCCCACCTTTCGTATTAAGATGAGTTATTAAAAATCACATTTTTATGTTTTTTGAGATTCTGTGATGAATAGTGTTTTACTGTTCATAACAGCTATAAAATAGTTTTTATACTTTTAATTAATGTAAAACCCGTTTTAGTCGTATCTTATTCGTTATAGCTCCGTTTTTTAGCGATCTTCGAACCACGTTTCTCGTAATTGAAAAGTTTTATCATATTATTGATGTTTACAAAGTATAAGTTCTGCATGAATAGTAACTTTTTATAAAATTTGTTTTATAAAGTATTTAGCGTCGTAAACTCGTAACTAGCGTATCTTCTTCGTTATTAATCCATTTTTTGAGTTTCTTATCATTTTAGAATCCTCATGAATTGTACTAACCTATAAAAAACGCTAAAATGGCGTTAACAAATTTTGAACAAAACAAAAAGTTTTGAAGTTTGTGATTAAGACATGTTTTAAGCTTGATTTTTGTACCATTAAGCTTCAACACCTTGTTACAAATACTTTACAACAATTATATCTTATGTCATACATATATTAGATCCATTAGATCATAATTTGTCCAAGAGAGTCCAAGATAACAAGATTAACATGTTATTTACACCATTTTCACTTGTAACTTATTAGGTTAACATAAAAACCCTAATTTGTACTTATACATGTTAATACTTAACCAACATGTTAAAACACTTATACATTCCTTTTAACATGATATTACCATCCATATAACATGTAAATAAGTTCACAAAACATTAATCATATGTAAAAATTCATTTTACATATTCAAAAGTATCTTAGATGGTGATTTAACTAAGTAGAACATATGAACACATATAATCATGAAAATGAAAAGATAAAGGTTTGAAGAGGACCTTATGATGAACAATGATGATAGAAAACACAATCTAAACCCTTGTTTAGATTAAAAACCAAAGCTAGCACACTTGAAAACCCTAATTTCCTTATAAAACCCTAATCTTGCAAAATCTTGCTAAAACCTCTTCAAAGCTTAACCAACCCTTCAATTCTTCTTAGAATACCTTATGTATGATATGAGAATGCTTGTATGATGATAGAAAATCAAGCAATGGATTGCTCAAAATAAGGGTTTTGAGCCGTGGGTTAGCAAGAGAGACAAAGAGATTGATTTTTGTGATTTTTGCAAAGAAAAGTCTTGTGTGAGTTTTCTATGACCCTTGCATGCCTATTTATACTACTTGGAGATCATATGAGATATTTTTGATGTCAAGTGGAAGTATGCAAGGTGGCAAGGCTTGGAACTCTTAGAAAGATGACTAGGGCTTATCTTGGATAAGACTTGGCTAGTCATGGTTCAAGTGGATGCAAGATGCATGTATGAAGATATTTTGTGAAGCTTCTTGGTGACTCTTGGCTTCCTAGTCATACATGTACACGTTTTTATGCTAGGGGAGGGCTTGGAAATATCTTTTGATCTTTTACTTAGTGTATAATTGTATTATTTGAAGTATAATGTAGTATAGATTTAATAAAATGTATAACTTGCACATGGTAGAGTTTGATTTGAATTCTTTCATGAGGAATATGTATAAAGTGATAAATACTTGAAGTTTTTAATAAACTTTAAGTATTGGGTACAAATTTTGGGTATTTGATGAAGCGTAGATAAGTTAACGTGTTTCCGGGAAGGCCTAAACGTACTTTATCGTGAAACGTAACCACTTTACGTAACCAATAAAAATAAAATGTGCAATATTAATAATTATCCTCTAAATAATCATATAACACTTTCTTGATGTAATCGTTTAATGCCCGTTTACATTGAATGATCATTTTTAGTTTACGCGATTTAGCTTAACGATTACGATTTAAGAGCAAACGCGTAAAACCCTAAAAATAAATTGTGAATTACATAATGTCGTACAATGACCTAAAACATGAGGTGTTATAGTCTTCCCCCGTTAAATGAGCCTTGTCCTCAAGGCTTATGACACGGCACTTGACGACGGTGCGGTCTTGGTGAAAAGGTGTGGATATTTCTTCTTGAATTGATCTCACTTCCCACGTAACTCAGGCCCGGCCTAGATTTCCGATCAACCTTGACAATTGGGACACGGCTTCGCCTCAATTGTTTGACTTCGCGATCCATGATTTCTACAGTACTCTTCAACAAATGAAGCTTGTCATCCACTTTCCAACGTGACGACTAATGGATCTCAAATAACATTTTTCCAAGTGGATAACATGTAACGTATTTGTGGACCCTGCTCAGTCTCTTGAGAACTCAAGCTTGTAAGAAATGGCTCCAACCTTTTTCAACACCTTGAAAGGTCTGACATATCTGGGGTTTAACTTCCCCCGTTTGCCAAAACGTACGACCCCTTTCCAAGGCGAAACCTTAAGCATAACTTTATCTCCAACTTGAAACTCCATCGGTTTACGCTTTAAGTCGGCGTAGCTCTTTTGTCGATCGCGAGCGGTTTGAATCCTTTGTTTGATCTGGATGATCCTCTCCGTTGTTTCTTGCACTAATTCTGACCCAGTGAGTTGAACTTGTCCAACCTCGGCCCAACACACGGGTGAATGACAGTTTTTTTTTTGTTTTTTTTTTTTTTTTCTTTTGACCATAAAGTGCATCAAACGGGTGCAGCCTTAATGCTAGCATGATAACTGTTATGTATGAAACTCGACTAATGCAAATGTTTAACCCGAACCATTTCCAAAGTCGATAAACAACATGTAGCATTATCTCGAGAAGTTTGATGTTCTCTCGCTTATCCATCGGTGCGAAGTGATATCAGTACTCATATCCAAATTGTACCATAAAGCCTTTGAATTGACTTCCGAAGAAAATTGTGTTGCGATTCGAGGTCACGATCACAGATAATTGAGACAGGAATCCATGCTTCGTGACTACCTCCTTTAAGTACATTCTTGCCAGTTTATCCATATGATCCATTTCCCTCATTGGCATAAAAATGGCAGACTTTGTAAGTCGGTCAACGATCACCCAAATAGTATCATAACCTTATGACGACTTAGGAAGCTTCATGACAAAATCCATCGTGATGTTGTCCCACTTCCATTAGGTGATCTCGGGCTGCACTAATAAACCTGATGGTATCTGATGTTCGTAACCTTGACCTAGCACAGGTCAAACTTTGCTAACATAGGTGGCGATTGATGGCTTTTCATATTGGGGCCACCAGTATAGTTTCTTTATATCCTGGTACATCTTGTCAGAACCCGAATGAATAGAGTATTTAGACTTGTGGGACTCGTGCATGATCACAGTCCTTAAGTCGCCATAACATGGTAACCAACTCCTGCCATTTAAGCACAGAGTTCCATCTGCGGGGTTCCAACTTTTCCGTTCTAAGTTTCTCCGGATCTTTTGAATTCTCAACCAATATACCTCCAACATCCTCCTTCTTGATGTTCTCCGTTTTCGAGCTTCAGTCAGTAGCTTTCAAGATTTGTTATGGAAGATCCAGCCAAATAGTCATTACTAAGGCCCGAACCCTAAGGTTCTCGTTCTTCCACTCAAGCATCATCACAACATTCGCCTTCCCTGGGTGATAACAAATTTCGCAATCGTAATCACTCAGCAACTCTAACCAGCGACGTTGCCTCATATTTAATTCCTTCTGATCAAGAATGTGTTGTAAACCTTATGATCATGAACACCGGCTACTTGGTTCGACAGATAATGGCCACCCCGGGGGGGGTCCCCCCCTCCAAATCTTTAGAGCAAACACTACTGCCCCAAGTTCTAAATCATGAGTCATATAGTTCTTTTCATGAATTTTTAACTGGCGTGATGCATAAGAAATCACCTTTTCTCTTTGCATCAACACAGCGCCCAAACCCTTCTTCAGAAGCACAATCCAGTAGCGATTGAAATCTTCATTTCCCCCAGGTAAGTCCATGATGTGGGAGCACTAACACTTCTGCTTCAACGTTGGAAAGCTGCTTCTGTTTATCGCCCTAATCAAACATGACACCTTTCTGGATGTTTGGGTCATTGCGCTGGCGAATTTTTGAAAGCCTTCGATGAAACTTCCTATAATAGCCTGCAAGGCCAAAAATGCGAATCTTTGTTGGTGTTTTAGGAGATGCCCAATCTTTGAGTAGATTCAATCTTGGCAGGGTTCAACGTGACATACCTCAACAGACAATCGACGTACCGAGGAATTATTGCCCTGAATCCAGAATTCACGATTTTTTACTTGGAGAACTTGCGTACAATTCTTTCCCTTCTTAAGCAATTTCAAGATCCAGCCTAAGTGTTTCTTCATGTTTCCTTCTTACTTGTTGAAGTAGATCAAAAATGTCATCGATGAAGAACAATTACAAACTTGTCCATATACGGTTTACACACCCGGTTTCATAAGGTCCATGAACACTGCCTGTGCATTAGTCAAACCAAAAGACATGACTTGAATTCGTTTTTTAGTGACCGTATCGATCCAGAATGCATTCTTTGAATGTCTTCTTGCTTGAAACCCTCAACTGGTGATATACCCTGACCTGATATCGATCTTTTAATAAATACTCATCTTGCAGCTGGTCGAAAGGTCATCGATCCTTGTGATGGGTAAACGGTTCTTTACTTTCAGTTAGTTCAATCCATGAAATCGATGCACATCCGGAAAGACCCATCTTTCTTCTTTACAAACGCAGAACCGAAGCACCCAGGTGAAGAACTTTGGTCTTATGAAGCCTTTGTCCGTAAGTTCCTGTAGTTGCTCTGCTAGTTCCTTCATTTCGGACGGTGCTAATCTATATGGTGCCCGTGCTACAGGTGTAGCACCAGGTACCAAATCGATTTGAAACTCCACTTGTCGAGTGGGTGATATACCGGCAAGTCCTCAGGAAAAACTTTAGGAAATTCTTGAACAACTGGCACATCTTCAAGTCGTTTCCCCTTTGACTTGTCCCCCCCCCCCCCCCATCGTCTTTGGTTGCGGTGATAGTCGCTAAGAAATACGTATCATCCATCCCTTCGTTAAAATACTCTGAGCCTTAGTACACGAGATGATGTTTAATCGGGTCCCGTGTTTATCGCTGCTTCCGTCACCTCGAACGATTAAAATTTCATCTCCAAAAGGAATACGAACGATCTTTTCCGCACAGATAATAACGGCATGGTACTTTGCCAACCAATCCATACCAATTATCACGTCAAAACTACCTAGTTCTACGGGCATTAGGGTAATATGATTGAAAGAGATTTAAGAAGTTTAACTGTACTGACCTTCGTATAAAGTGTTTAACCCAACAATTTCGCCTGTCGGCCTAGTTCGCTATAAATCATGATCTAATGCAGTTGAGTGATAATAATTTCGAGAGCTTAAAATGTAAGTAATAACCAAAACTTCCTATCGGCACCGGTATCAAATAAAATAGATGCATATCGGTTGTTTAAGAGAAACGTACCCGTGACAACATTGTTGTCCGGGTTTGCCCCTGCATTACCCACGGCATACACATTTACCTGAGCCTTGGCATTTCCAACCCGATTACCCCGGTTGTTGTTGTTCTTCAATTTTAGACAATCTTTCTTGAAATGCCCCTGAGCACCACATTCAAAACAAACGTTGCCCCTCTGATTAGCCCAGTGTTGACATTTGGGGGATTCCTGCAGTCACGAGCTAAATGACCAAATCGGTTGCACTTGTGGCATTTGGGAGCACAAGGACCATCATGGTGATAGTTACATTTGGAACACAGAGGTCTAGGCCCTCTGTATGGTCTCCTGTCACCAATTTTTCCTGCGTCATAAAGCTCTTCAGTGTTTTGTCTCTGTTTTGTTGCTGATTCTGGTTATTCCTGGCGGTGTCATCAAACTTTCTTTTGTTGTCAGCCTGACGTTTAGCCCAAGTGTTGATCTTTTTGTCTATGAGTTCAGTGGCGAACTCAATGGCATCTTGCATAGTTTATTGAGGCTTATTTGCCATCGACACTACCATGGATCGTGTACGGGCAGCACCGACATAGTTTCTCACTTGATCTATATCTTGTCCGGAAAACATCCGATCCACATTAGTGCCAGTTCTTGGAAACGTTGGCTATAGGTTACCACATCGGTACCCTTCACCTTTAAATTCCATATTTCAAACTCTAGTTTCTTAATTTCGCCCCTTGGGCAGTATTTGTCTGTCATCATCTTTTTCAGTGTCCTCCATGGCATTACATGGGCCGCTCAAGGAGTGGTGGTCTTAACAGGGATGTTTCACCATGTAAAAATTCATTATCCTTCAGGGTAAACTATCAAATTTAAACCTAGCATGCTACTGCACAGTGCTTATGCATGTAAACAGACTCCAAAATTTTCAAACCACTGAGTGAGTCTGACTAACTCCCTTAGTGCCCCTTGAAGTTCAAGGGTTGGCAATTTTGAAGTTCAGGTAGGTTGCATTCGCGATCAACTTTATCACAGTCTCTTCTGGCACCCGTTCCCTGAAGTATGGCTAATCATCCTCCATTTCCTTGTTGCATCACGTGCTGCACAGTGCACAAATTAACGCATTCGTTAATCATTGCCAGAATTTGGGCATTGGTGACAGATGTAGTGGTAGAGTGTCTATGATTGGTGTTGGTGTTGCAACTAAGGTTAAACCTCGTGGTCCTTTCTCTTGGATGCCAAATTTATCTTTAAATCACAAGAAAATATAATACCCTTTAGATTTCATAAAATCTAACTATGACAAACATATACACATTAAATAAAAAACGAGAATCACATCACACATGAAATGTACAACTTTATTGAAATTA
Organism: Tanacetum coccineum; assembly: GCA_026074375.1. NCBI lineage: Eukaryota > Viridiplantae > Streptophyta > Magnoliopsida > Asterales > Asteraceae > Tanacetum > Tanacetum coccineum. Next base: position 51,820 of record BQNB010014955.1, read on the forward strand.
ACCATAGATATAACCAAATCGACATATCATTTATAATAAATTTCGATTTCATAGAAAACCTAATCCGTCCATTCAAATATAACTTAGAAACAACATACATGTTTGGTTCAGATAAAAGATGATTAACTACACTAAGTTTTACAAGGACAAAAGAACAACCTAAAGCCATACTAGTCGGGATAACCCGTAACACTTATTATAGAATGTACAATAATAGATAATACCTAAACGCAAAGAGACCTGATATCTGGGTAGCTAAACAAACAAAATATTATACAGTCAGCAAGCTGTGGAATAACCCCATAAATAGTGAACAGGCTGCATAGCATAGCATACAACATAACCAAATCTAAGAAACTGCTACCAGCCCTCTCCTGGTACTCAGTGTGCCGGACCCTTTTGCGTCCAAGCTGCCTCAGAAACTCGCATCTAGTCTGTAGTCCTTTCGCAACTCTAATACCTTAGCAACTGGGAGCCTACCTCTGGTAAGTCTTCTGTTAGCATCTCTAAAGTCACAACCTGACTCTTATGGTCAGCTGCCTGCAACTGTGAAATCACTGCCTGCTGACCCAGCACTACGGAACATAATGCCAAAATCTCTGAACGTGTCATATAGCTAACCTCTATGGAGCGTCCCCATGCCTCTCGGGAAACTAGAGCCTCTTGATCTATTAGTCGTGCAGTCTTATAGTGGTATTGACTATCATCAACCAATGTCCCAACACTTTGATATATATGGGTCTGCCTGTCTTGAGTATCCTCTATCACAGCATAGATATCCTGCGTGTCCTGCTTCTTATAACAACCCACAATTTTCATAAATGTAAATTACCCATCTTTAAGTTAGATGAAGTACAATCAATCAGTTAAATATGAACTCACCTTTTTTCAGAAATTTTTCCGCTTATTACCTTACATTACTTTGCCAATATCTCAATATGCAATATAACCTGGCATAACCTCAAGTTAACGGACCTCAGACACCTACAATGGCAAATCTATCTCATATATGTCAAAGAAAACATCATAACTTATCAAGTCGATATCATAATATCATTATTACAAGGTACAATATCCTAAATGATACCATTACAATATCATATCAAAATGGCCTTTTAAAAAACAATATCGATGCCCAACAACACTAATCTCATGAAAAGGTTAACTCCTAAAGTGAATGCACAAGCTACTAAATCATATGTACAAGCAATATAACATCTCATTTGAAATATATAATCTCTTTAAATCAAAGTAACAATCCTTACAAAGCTCAAAGTATAAAGTCATAAGCTCATCCATAAAATATCCCGTTTTACCCTCCATTTTTCATGTCTCATCTCTTCACTATCACTTGTAAGCAAGCTACTATACCCATTTTACAAGATTTAAACCCTAAATATTCTATTCATAAGCTTTCATACATCTTTTTGCATTCAAAACCCTAAACCCTAAAACCAAGCTAGTTTCTAAACCATAACCTGTTTCTTGGATTTTATCCATTGTAAACCCAAACCAACACTCAAATATAGTTGTAAAAACTTATTTTATAATCATATCAATCCTATTCAATCATTATTTCATCAAACTTTATCATTTACTCACTTGAACAAAAAAACATATCCTAAAACCCTAAATGTAACCTAATTGGTTCAATTACCCGTTTACTCATTCTAAACCATTTCTAATCCCAAATAACCAACCAAGGGCCATTGTAAACCTATAAAATGAGTTTACAAATCATTATCTATCATTAACTTGGCAATGTGCAAGAAATCAAAGCCTAGAAAACCTTAACGAATCCAGAAAACCCTAATTATGCCCTAATTGTAACTTTGACCCGTTTTCTCAATTTCAACCCATTATAACTTAAACCAACGACCAAAATTCATTGATAATACTTTATATAATCCCTAGGATTTGTATTCCATCATTCCTAATCAAGAGTATGCAAAATATAAGCCAAGAAAGTCAAGAAAACCCTAAACGAGCCCTAGTTGAACCCGTACTCCCATTTCTTCAATTCTAATCCGTTTTAACCCAAACGAATTGCTAATCTTTGCTAATTACTTTAATCCCAACATAACACCGTATTTTCATCATTCCTAATCATTTATAACACAATGTAACCTTTAAAAAACCTTTGAAGAACCCGTCGAACCCAAAATAGACCCGGTTTGCTTCTATGACCATTTTAACCCCTCTAAATTGCTACCAAGTTCAAATAACCAATGTGAACCTCTTCTAGAATCATAGTAGCAGCTTACTAAGCAACTTTGACTTATCCTTGGTCAAATTTGAGAAGCAATGGCTTCCATTTGGCCTACTTCACCGTGGCAACAGAAACATACAAACACAGTCAAAGCTACTTTCCTAGACCTCCACACTTCATTTTCTAGCTTATACACCTCCCTAACTAGACCTCTATGTGTCAAGACCAGATCATACCCTAGCTTTACCATTGCTACTTCAAATGGTATAATAGGGGCATAGGTGTTTTCATTCTTCTTCATCCCTCGCACTTCCTCCTCTATAACCCTTCATTGTAACAACTCCTGCTCAATAAGCATTTTAATAGATCTTAAAGAAGTCTCAATTAATAAAACAGAAATGAAGCAAAGAAACCAAGAAACGAAGCCCGATAGTCTTACCTAGCCTACGAAGCCGAAAGTCCTGATTATGACCTGTATTCCAAGCTAAACACCAAACCAGTTTCTATAATGCTTAGATTCTGCTCATATAACGTCATAATGGATTCATATTTCTTACTAAAAACTAAAATAAAGCAATTAACTCAAAGAACCTCAGTGTTTATGCCTTTTGAACCAAAACCGAACACCCGAAACCCAAATTATATATTGTTTTTCCTTAAACTATGATAAACTATTAAACTTTTTTTATAATCAATCCAAAGAAGCTATTAAATAATTAACCTAAGTGCTTTGATAAGTCATAAAGAGAATTGACCTTAAAACTCGCTGCGTTTTCATTTGAAACCCTAATTTTTACCCGTTTTACCTTTTCAACTTAACGAGTCGTTAACTTAACTTATGCGGTGTTAAATCTCATATTTTAGTTTAAATATAACTTATAAATGACTATTGAAATGTTAAATAACTTGCAGTGGCAATTTGGACATGTTTTATAATATAGTCTATGCAAGGGTGTTATAATTCGTAAATTTTAGAAACTTATAACTAAAAATGACTAAAAGTGTCCATTTATCATATGTTATAACTATAGGGGTCTATATGTCACTTTTAAAGTATATGTTTACTAGGTAAGTCAATAAAAGTGAAGGACCAAAGTCGTAAAATGTCATAACTCAGGGGTCCTACTTGCAGTTTTCCAAACCCCAGGGTCTAAAACGGTAACATTTTGAAAAAGTGTAAAATCATATTCAAAACATTACCAGACATAACTTTAATTAACGCTCCTCGTGCTTAACATTTCCAGATATTGAATAAAATGCTTAAAACTGCTTATGTTCTAATCATTATATCATTCACCATCGATGTGCTTTCAAAAATCAGTACCCGATCCTTATCAATACCACAATACTAGGAGCTTCAATATTGATAGAAGTTTCATCTGGTACTAACGTTTCTGTCTGAGTTGTTAGTTACGGATTTAAAGTGCCGTACTCCACAAACTTTTATACTAATAGACTTCTAAACTATAAGGCCTGAAACCCGAACGGTGTTATATAATATTTATACAAAACCGAACATCTGATATATAAAAACTTATATATACAATCAAACTAAGACCTCCATATAATAACCCAGTTGTCTGTGATTGCCGTTTTGAAGCCGTATACTTTCATTCCCTATGACAATAGCTATCAATTTCCTGTAACTGATCAGGGAGTGGCTTATCTCGCATTTCAATCTTTTTTAAAAACCCTCGAGGGGATACATGCTATAAACATGAATGCACTTTATTTCTACATTCTATATCAATCTACTATTGTCCTAAGTAACTGCTTGCCTTTAAGTCCCCCATAATCATGACCGTTAATTAACTCCTCCTTATTAAGCGCGAATGATTTAATAGATCTATTTGGGGTGGACTCCCCTTGGTGTAAAGTACCAGTAACGATAACCAATTGCACATCATTAGAAATCACGCGGGTATTTTGGCAAAGGTGCCCGCAAGGGCAATATTATCATTATAACCTAAGGCATCGGATTCATGAGCTAATGGCAATAATAAATTATGTTTTCAATACTGGGTGTATATCAACGTAACCCAAATATCGCATTTGCATTCAAATTATATTACTTAAACCTATGGATTTCACTCAACCTTTGTGTTGACTTTTTAGCATGTTTTATCTCAGGTAACTAATGGCACGGAGTGACGAGGACACGAAGATGGAAAAACCGTTATCATTCAAACTTTATTGTATAGATTTTGGGAACCTCTCGTTTGTAAAAACTCTGAAGAAATAATGAATGATAACTTATTTTCATAAACGACTCTTTTTGATTCGTTTTCTATGATTATGACTGTTGTACCTTGAAGTAATACCCCAGATTAGCTTCCGCTGCTATATGTAAAAATGGGGGTGTTACAGATTTGGTATCAAGAGCCAACGTTATAGAGAACAAGGTTAAAACCTTAACTATAACTACTTTTCTTTTTCCATCCAAGAAAGTCCTCCGTGCCGCTATATCTCCCGGAATGGTATGTAAAGTTACATAACTATTATATTACTAAATAAATAACTTATGTTATTTACTGCTGGGTTGTTAAGCAGAACGATGTCTTCCCCCGACCATCCTACTGCTAATTTGGAGGATGCCTTTTCTTCTAATTTCCCAAACTATGTTCCCCCGGCTTCTCTGGATTATGTCCCGGCTTCTCCAGGGAAAACTTACTCTAATGCTTCCAATTTATTTGGAATTGTCCCGCTAGCTTCACCGACCCTTTCGTTATTTCCCGATGATCCTTACATGAAGGTTTTACAAGCTTTCTATACTGAAAAATCACCAATCCCGCCTCCAATTATCATACCTCCTAAACCTCAAGAATTCTTCCTTCCAGAAGGACTTCTTTCACCAACAAAATCATCTTCTTCTACCCCGTTCCAACCTCAAACTTTTGAGATTGGCGAAACCTCTCGAAAGTCAACTATCGAGCGTCATGAGGAACAAATCGAGGAAATTCTAAATCATCCCGTGGCTAGGTTCTACACAGGATATGTGTGGTATAAATAAAAACACTTGTCAAATCTTGACTATGTATAGTACTAAGGCAAGTTGTTCTAGATTTTGATGCTCTGGAAGCCGAACTTCAGCAAGCTCATACTCAGATTTCCAAACTCCAGAGAAAGCAAATAGGATCCAACCATAAGATTTCCTTAGCTCGCTACAGAATCGCTGAATTAGTAGAAGTTATCAATGACATGGAAACTCGTCACCAAGCAGACATAGAAAATCTCATGAACTCCATCATCGAACTCCAGAACCGCATGGAATGATCATCCAGTTTCTAGTTTAAATTTCAGTTTTTAGCTTTAACCTAGCCACGGGATGTGTGGTATAAATAAAAACACTTGTCAAATCTTGACTATGTATAGTACTAAGGCAAGTTGTTCTTAAATACAAAGGCAATCCCGTTATCTACCTTGTTGTTTCTTACCACTTTATTCATCTCATCATTATTCATCATTCATTCATCATTCATCCATCGTACATTCATCATCATACCATAACCTTTAGATATCACCATTGTTAAAAATGCTTAAATGAAGCATTATTCTTTAAGCATTTCAAAAATAAGCATTTCTCTTTAATCATTTTAAAGAAGAACAAGCGTTATACTTGTGATATCATTCTTATTACGTGTTATCTTTTGTTGGTAGAATGCCTCCAAAAAGAGCATCAACAACGGAAGCACCTGTATTGACTCAAGATGCCATAGTAAGTTAGGTAGATGATAGTGGTCACATGGCTCTAGAAGCCTCAAGCTGCAACGATTGGCAAGTGCTAGTTAGTCCCAACAGGAACCACCGGGGTCTACTGGAACTCCTGCAGTGAAAACGGGAAACTACAAATGAGTTTCATTGGGGGAAAATGACGTTGGATCAAGTTTCGAGACAGAGCGTAGAAATTATTTTCTCTACGGTGTAACACTTTGATCCTTGTTATGCCGTAGAGCTCTCAAACTCATACTCCCTCCGTCTCATATTAAGTGTCCAGTTTGATTTTTTGAGGTCTTTTTTCATCAACTTTGACCATAAATATTTATGTTTGTGTTATATAATATTTAATGAAAATTATACCAAGGAAAAATACATTCAAAACTCTATCAATTCATATACTTTGCATCAAGCATCAAGGTCAAAGATGAAAAAAAGACTTGAAAAAGTCAAACTGGACACTTAATGTGGGATGAAGGTAGTAGCTGTCAAGATCGTGAGTAAACCTGTAAGAAAGTACAATCTTACGTGCTCACTAGCTAAAATCATGTAGGATCATTATAGAATCGCATGTGAGGTAGGATCGTAAGTAAGATCGTGGGATCGCACGCAAAATCGTAGGATCGGCTCTCGATCCGATCTTACCAATTTGATGAGTTATCTTATTATTTTACGTCAAAACCTTATATAAGACTTGCATTTTTTTTCCTTGCTATTATATTACTTTATTTTTTTTTAACAGCACTTTATTAAAAAACTAGCAAGAAGCTAGAAGAATTATAAAGTTACAAGATGAGGATTTTTTAGCCAATCAACCCAACTAAATGACACATTACATCTAAACCGACTCCAATAAAAAGAATAAGGACAAAACATCTATAAAAAATAACGCCTTAGTGGAGAACACAACAAAGGACACACTTATTACGATTAAGCCCATATTAGCCACCACAACCAAAAGACACCCCTATCTAACATCCTTTTATGCTTGGAATAGGAATCCGAAGAAGATTTACGATCCAAGAAACCCATTCATCGTAATTATGCACTTCCATGAAAATCCACCTCCCACCAACGGCAAATCTTGCGAAAATTATCTTTCGCAACAAGGACATCAAAAAAAATAATATGACTTGACGGGATTACGTGACGTTACCACAATCGGGACATAAGAATAACACGATAAAATATCTTATACCTCTCCGGGATATATTAAGACGGGTAGGCAAACAATCCATTCTCACCTTCCACGCATGAATGTTAACCTTGATTGGCACCGCTTTTATCCATCGAGTTTGAGTAGACACTTCCGAAAACCTGTTATCATCAATAACCTTTCTAGCCGAAGCTACCGAGAACTCACCCGAACCATCAAGCATCCAATACCACCTATCAGGCGTGACACCAAAAACAAACCTTCCACGTAGTCGTCAAATCCGTAAACTGATCTGTTCCAATCCGCTTCTAAAGGTAGCACGACGAAAAGACCAGGTCAAGTTCTCCTGTGACAGTTTAGAAGCCACATCGACAGTCTTCTTCACTTCCAGCGCATAAAGCCTAGGATATCTTTGTTTCAAAACCATGTCTCCATGCCACAAATCCTCCCAAAAATAAGTATCTGCACCATTGCCAAGCTTTTTCTGCATAAAATTATTTAAGTGTATACCTTTTTCTTCCAAATGTTTCACCTCTAGAGAATGCTTCGCCAAATGGATTTGTATCCAACCTTGAATCCGCTATCATTTTTCCCATTCTTCGCCTATGAATAGCTTTTATATACCTAGTCCATATCTAGTTTTTTGTGTTCTCTTGAGTTGTAAAAGCCGCCAAACAATTTACACATTCATAAGAGCTCTATTAACGCGCTCATATAAACTAAGAAAAGAAACACAAGGCCACCTTTCTCTTTAGAACACAAAACCTTACTCCATTTCACCAATATCGATTTTTTACTATTTAAATCGACACCACTAAAAAACCGACTTCGAATTGATTCCATACGTTGAAGGACTTTCATTGGCACCTTGAATATAGACATATGATAAATAGGCATGGATCATAGAACCGCCTTGAGAAGGGTTAAACGACCACCTATCGATAATGTTTTCACTTCAATTTTGATTGGACGATCTTCCCATTTTATCCACATATCATCCCAAGATTAATATGAGACTTATTTCTCCAAGTTCGAACCTAAATAAGCAAAAGGAGCCTTAAGGACACCACAACCAATTCTATTTGCAGCTTGCACCACCCTATCTTCACTTACCACAATACCCAATAGCTTACTCTTGCTTAAATTAATACTAAGACTTGAAGCACGATGAAAACATTTCAACACATATATAATCGTATCAATATTCTTAGTACTCCATTGCCACATAAACACCGCATCGTCCGCATAGAACATATGAGAAAGATGCATAACCGAATTAAGCACAATGTCGTTAAACATGCCCGCATCCACAACTCTATTAAAAGAAATGTGAAGACTCTCCATAACCAAAATAAAAATAAACGGAGAAAGAGGATCACCTTGTTTAAGGCCCTTAAAAAACTGAAATTCCTCCGTAGGGCTTCCATTCACTAAAACCGATCTCCAAGAAGATCGAAGACATTCTTGAATCCAACCACACTATTTTTCACCAAAACTAAATTTTCTTAAGACAACATCAAGGTAATCCCACCGAACAGAATCATAAGCCATTTCAAAGTCAATTTTTAAAATAAATGAATAGTTTTTCTTCAACTTACACCACTGCAAAACCTCATTAAGTATAAATAGTCCGTCAAGAATTTGCCTATCCGCAACAAAAGCCGATTGCACCTCATTAACAATATCTCCAAGCACCACCACAAGACGATTAGCCAAATTTTTGGCAATTATTTTATAAAGGCTCCCAATAAGACAAATCGGTCTGAAATCCTTCACCATTTTTGCTTCGGGAGTCTTCGGAATCAACGCTATAAAAGATGAATTACACCCTTTTGGAATGTGACTGTATTTAAAGAAATATTTCACCGCTGCCAACACATCTTTTTCTATTAAACTCCAAACTTATATTCTAATAAAACCCAATGATTAATGGTCCTTTAAACTTAATATAATAGGACCTACATGTCAAGTGTCTTATTAGATTGAACTATGATAAAACCAAAATGAATAAGTGTCCTATAAAGCATAGTTAAAAAGACTTAAACATTAAGTGTCCTATATGTTGCAACATAATAGGACTTACGACTCGAGTGGTCATAATAGAAGTTTTTTTAGGACGCCTCACGAAAAGTGTCCCATGAAAGGGTCGTATAAACCATGTTTTCTTGTAATGGTTTCTTGCTAATTAAACAAAGAATGATAATCCACGTGTTTGCCAATTACATTGTAGTGTGTTAATAATAGTTTTGCCGTATTTAATATTAAAACTCGTGCACACATATAATAAACTTAGAGAAAACTACAATTTTGGTCCACTATCTTTACCGGGTATAACACTTTTGGTCCATTTTTTTAAAAATTTGCGGGTTTAAGCCAAAACCCGAGTATCCATTTCACATTTGAGCCAAATCTAACAATTTTGGTTCACATTTGAGCCAAAACCCGAGTATCCATTTCACATTTGAGCCAAATCAGATTTAACGAAATTGTCTGATTTGGCTCAAATGTGAAATGGATACTCGGGTTTTGGCTTAAACCCGCAAATTTTTAAAAAAATGGACCAAAAGTGTTATACCCGGTAAAGATAGTGGACCAAAATTGTAGTTTTCTCTAAAAATTAAATATACATAAAACTCTAATTATTTTATTTAAAATTCAATCACTAAGGTTTTATAAATTACTTCCTTTTTTTTTAATTTATGTTTTCACAAATTTGACACACAAGAGTGCTCGGTACCCTAGCGCCATGGCACCAGCCCAAAAACTTCGCGTGCCAACGACACCGTCTTGGTGTCAAACCCTCTCGTGCCAAGCAGACCCGCCAACGCCAAGCATATTTTTCCTTTTTTTTCTTTTTGTGTTGTATTTGTATTTTAGCGGAATATGAGTGTACTATGGCACCACATTGTGTGTACTATGGTACACACATAAATACAAAACACAAACACTCACAAAACCCAACAGGAAATTAAAAGAAAAACAAATTACGTATAACTTGGTGATCGGTTGATCACCACGACGCGACAATCCATAACACGATATGAGGTATGATTTGCTCGCGACATAGGGTCAAAACACGCTCTATAACGCACCGTACATGGTGCTCTTAAGATTATAAGTTACTCATCCAAATTATTTTTTGTTTAAGATATGTCAAACGATCATGAAATTCTAAAGATTTGTTTGTCTTTAAATCATAAGCTTAGAGGTGGAAAAAAAAAGTGTTTATATTCATTCGGATGAGATGAAAAAAGATTATGAAATAAGAACATTTTGAATTAATACGCAAACAGAATTGTTTTCTTCTTTAATTATTTTGTTGAAGTTAATGCATGCTAAGCACTAATACGCAATTTTATCACAAGAATTAAGGAGTAACAATAAGATTAAAGAAAGTTTATGGCATCTTTGAGAAGTGACACTCCACTAACATTCAAAATTAATTATGTACGTCTCCAAATAATATTAAACGTTTGTGGATCTTAATTTTGTTTTTCGCTAGGATTTATAAAAAAAAATAGTAATGTTTATTTTAAGGCTCCACGATATTACGGAGTATATCAGTGCGTATATCAATGAGACAATGAGTACAAAGATTTTGACCCATCCGTTGGTTTAACTTATATGATCCAAACTCCAAAGCCATACGGTCCCTTTGAAATCTTTATTAAAAAAATGTGAACTGAACCATTTTTAAAATATTGTACGTGCATATAAAGGAAGACCCAATCACCATGTTTAGCCTCTTATATACGGAAAAAAAATACAGTAAAAAATAAAGTAGAAAAAGACCCAATCAAGCTGAAATTTTCATAATCTCTCGAAACAAAATATTTTCATTATTACATATTTTAACACGAATATTTAAGTGAAAACATATTTTGGTGTGATATAATTTTTAGGCTATTTGCCGAATTTGTATGTTTTTATGCAGTAGAACAACCTTATGGCAAGATGCTGAAAGAAGGAAAGATACATCTTAAAATTACGTTTGAGATGTATTTTAAAATGATGAGAAATATGAAATTGCCTTTTAAAATAATACAAAGCCAAACTTATTACTTACTTTTATTTCTCAAAACAAAGGAGGCCAATATTTTGAGAATTGAAATTTCAAAATTTTAAATTATGGGAATTTCAATAGAATTTCGGAACTAAAAGTATATTTACATGTTTGGCTGACAAAAATTAATAATATTTTGAAATATGTCCTTATGCTTATTTTGCAACTTTTTTAGTATGCGACTTACTTTGATTCTAAAACAAAAATAAAAAACAGCAAAAATTAAAGAAAGAAAGAAAAAAGAATAGCATTTTAGTTCTTTAAGAAAAAAAGTTGTTTCTAAGTAAATTGAAATTTCTTAATTTGAAAGTCATTCTAATTCTATCTATTTTGCCAATTCTTATAATTTTAAATTCATTTATTTAACATATCACGAAATAATTTAAAATGCAAATGTAATGAAATCCTCCCAATATATTTCAATCAAACGCATCTTAAATATTCGACTAACACATGTACAATGTAATTAGCCTTTAAATTTCCTATCAAACAAGTCAATTTAGCGACCAGTGTTGATGAAAAATATATGACGTTGATATGTTTTAGTTGACTAATTAATGTAATAGGCCAAATTTAGTGACCCACTTTGTTGAAATAATTCAAAATAAAAATAACTAGCATTTCATGTTCTTTTGATATACGTTAATAGCATTTTATCAATGATGTATTATCTTAATACGATACGGCATTTAATAATTGGATTCCTAATACGTGCTATCTTTAATAAAAAACTATAGATGGTGTTTTCGACAGTCGACAAGAACAAAAATAAAATGGCATATGGATAGAATTGCAACATTATAATAAAAGCTTTTGTCAATAAGATAATTAGCAAATAAAAAAACTAGCATAGTAACAACACATATATATGACAACACCAAAGATGACCACGTGAATGCTAATCAAGTAATTAATTGTAGCTAATCAAGTAATTAATTGTAGATAATCAAGTTTGGTTTATGATAATCTTACTAATTTTACATCCTCAATCACTACATCTCCATTTTTTAACGTTAACTTACTTTACTTTTAACTAAAAGCTACCTTTTTTTTTCTCTTCCTAGTTCCAATTTGAGTTATAAAAATATATATTCCCTTTCCAATTCTTTTAATACAGTAGTAATTAGGACAAATATATAAAATCCAACTTCAAATAATTTCCAATGAGTTCTATAGTAGAGAAGTAGTTAGTGATCACTTAAAATAATAGGTTGGTTATAAATTTGCATGCCGTCCTTAGAATATTATAGTTTGAGAAATTTGCAAATCTGACATCGAATATGACATTTATTTTTAACTTCACTTAAGTTTATGTATGATATATTGCTATAACAAGGATATTTATTTTTAACTTCACTTAAGTTTATGATATATTGCTATAACAAGGATACCAGATCACGTTTTGCAGAGTTTACGCTTATGCACCAATTGCATATCTATTTTCACATATTAATCATTTTATTTAACAGCCTATGACCCCCCCAACATCACATAATCGGTTAGATCTCCTCACACACACCTTCGTTATTCCCATAAATTACACCGTCTTCGCCGCCGTCTCATTCCGATCATGATGACACCCGTCTCGTCTGTTTCTTGCACACCGTATTACGACCGAATTGAAATTGAAGATGTTGCGATCGAGTTGCGAAATGATGGTCATGTGACAAACAAACGGCACTCGTTCTCACACAACGGTTCCTACTCTATGACACATTGTGAAACAATTATGATTGTCTCAACCAACGGTGTGTGCCCCGTGACATTTGACAAGGCTCCTTATTGTCTAAACCGAAGCTAAAACCATATACGTTGAATCTCGAAATACCTTTGAATATGTAGTATTGTTTCTCGGCTTCAAGATCTTTATGAAGGTCTCACATAAGGTTTTTGTATCTTGGAGATAAGGGTTTTGTTAGTTTAAAGGGCTTGGAGGTGGGTGAAGGGTTTGGAGGTTTTGAAGGGTGTAAGAGATGGTTGTTAAGTGTCAGTAAGACCTAATCCCGATCTCTGATCGAGTAAGATATATAAATCTGGTCGTGTCTGACTCACCAAGAAAAAACATACAACCCCATGTCTGACCGCGTCTGACTGGGTAAGATGTCAGAGGCGGTTCAAACGTTTTTAGTAAAAACATACACCCTAAGATCCACATTGTGCTTCTATCATCACATCAGTTAATCTATTGGCAATGATAGATTCAATTGGTAGGTGATTATCACCAATTGCAATACCTTTACAATTCTTAGATCCTCATGGAACTCAAGGCACTATTATCCAACAAATAGTGTTAAAATCTGGCATGTTAAGTTTCATCCTTACCTTGGGTTGAGGTCTGACCACTCAACTCAATTAATTTATTCAATATTAAAACTTGTAAAGTTAAGTTTAGGTCTCACACTTAGAAAATAATCACATCGGGTTTATAGTTTGACTAAGTCTACACTAATAAAAAAATAAAGGCGAGTATTTTTAAACAAAATTGGACGACATGACTTAAAATTAAAGGGTTTTATAGTTTCATTTTGATGAAAAGACAAGTTCTAACAAAGTTTTCGTGTTACATATATAGTATGCATATAATATCCGTCTCACTAAATATCGTTATAAAACATATGTGTGTCAGGTTGTAAAACTTTTAAAAACTTTATATGGACATAAACAAGTAAAAAAATTACATTACACAAACATCAACCATAGAATAAACATAACAATTCAATGAACTGGTTATTAACAAAAAACAATGTTTAGATTTAGTTTCAAATCAAATTTAAACTTTTTAGTTCAACTAAATTAAAACTTGGTAGAATCAAAATCTTGTATTTTATTTTATGTTATGAAAAACATTATTGTATATTATCCAATAATATCAATACATGCATGCAAAAGAAATAACTACAATCATGCATAATCTAAACTGTAGAACTGTAAGGGGTAAATACGATTTTCTTGACTTCTTTGAAGTTTATAAAACTTCAAGTCTCGAAAGAGCCTAGTGGTGTGCGAATCTACTTTGTGGTAAAAACAATAAGTAGATAGAGAGAAAGAGAGACACCACGATATATACTGGTTCGGGAAGCAGTGTTTAGTCCTTCCGTACGTCCAGTTGCGAATCTACGACTCCGATACTACACTAGTATAATCTTTATGGTGGACTATAAACCGTATTACAATTAACTTCATCGATATGCACAAATATTGGCGCTCACAAAGAAGAGTTACTACCTACGATATTCCGCCCTTGGAATCCACCCCTAAGAACCCGTGATTCGACTTAACCTCTAGGATCACTTAGATCAACTAGGAACACTAAGAACTTCCCCTTAGAATCTTACCAAAACCCCAACTAGATCCCCAATGATCTAGGCTTGATCCCACTGATACAAGACTTCTCTTACAACTCGATTGAATAAAAGATAGATGGATGAACCAAGTCCTAACCTAATCTAGAGACTCGATTCTAAAGAAAAGGTATGAGAAAGAGGACCCTCGACAAAACACACAAGTATGGATTAGGTACTTGTGTGGCTCTCTTGCGGAGATGTGTTCTTCAATAGAATGACCGGATGAGAAGACTAAGAACACAAGGTGTTAGACTTAGAGGATTAGAGAAGAGAAAAGAGAGGAAAGAATATTTGCAATAGGTTAGGAATACAAAGGCCAAGGGTGGGTATTTATAGGTAAAAATCCCAAATGTTGTAAAAACATTTTGTGAGTGGCGCGCTGCCCACGCGTCAGCACGTGGCCAGCGCGCTAGATTCTCAAAATGTTTTCTTTGGGATTTTAGCGTTTTAAATACCCATACTTGTTAAACCCCTAATTGTACTTCACGCTATGACCTTTCAATCATTCTTACACTCAATGTCAACCAACTCAAATAGCCATTTGATAAAAATGTTTGTGAAGTATTTAAAAGCGTTTAGCTTGTCCGAGATTGTAAAGAGAGAAAAGAATTATCGAAATGGAATATTTTAGGTATTCCTCAAAGTGTAACTAGCTTAGTTGGGATTCAAAGATCTAGTTAGAGTACAAGAGAATATTCTTGGAATATTCTTTACTTGGAGAGAAAGAAGGAAAGATTTGAAATTTGAATTTCAAATTCATTTAGACACATGTTGGATAAGAGAGAATGAGTTATGAATGAGTTGGCATGATGTGATAGAATAGAGCCTATTGATCTTGGTTTGAAATGGAAGGTGAGGATGAAAAGAGGAGATGTAAGTTGGATAGGTGAGATGGCAAGATTAATGGTAGAAAGAGAGGTGTGTTTGTTGCGTAAGTGAGAAGTGTTTGTTTGTGAGAGAAAGTGTGTTTGTTTAAGATGTGAGTTTAATCCAAGGGTGGAGAGAAGAATGAGGTATCTTGGATTGATGAGGTGGATTGATCAAGGGTGGAAGAGAAAGTATGTTTGTTGTGTTTATTTGAAATTAATCCAAGGGTAGAGAAAAGAATGAGGTAGCTTGGATTGATGAAGTGGCTTGATCAAGGGTAGGGATGAGAGTGTATATGTGTGTGTAATTCAAATATTATAAGGAAGAAGGTGAATAGTAAATGTATAGTGGAGAATGTTTTGATAAGATGTGGAGGAGCATTTGTTAGGAATGTAGGAAACAAGAAGTACAACAAGTACAAAGAGAGTACATTGTATAAGAGAATGTGAGTTAGCATATGGGTGTTATTTAGGGAAGGTTTATGTGAATGATGGTTTGAAGATGATGAAGATAAGGATGAAATCAAAGGATTGATTTAGGTTAATAATCACATTACCAATAAGAAAGAAAAGAATGAGCAAGTGTGATTATGAGAAGTTCAAGAAGAGGGTGTTTAGATTGTGTGTGGAAGAGATAATCATTTCATGGGTAAGAAGGGTAAACAATTGATTAGGATGAATAGGTTGTAGGATTGTGTAGAAGAAGTGTGGACTTGTACATGTGAGGAATACATGTGAGTTTGTAAAATATTTATAGGTAAAGAGATTAGAAAAATCAAAGCATGATTAATCTTCAAATACCACAAACTCAAATAGTCATTTAGACCTTAATCCATGATAATCAACAATGGATTTGATCACTAATCATCTTGATGCAAACAAGCTAAGTGCTTTGCACCTCAAGTAAAGCATATCGCATAACAGGAAAGGATGCGTTTACGTAAAGTAACCTTTGACTTAGTTTGACCAACAAGAGAGTAAAACCCGTTACGTGATTATGAACAACGTAAATTCGGATTAAGGTCAAATGAATACTTTCGTTTGATGGTATGTTGAAAATATGATCGTTCTAGGTTTAAAAAGAAGTTTCGGCCTTGGCTAGAGGCGTTTGATAAAGAATTTGAGTTGGTGTTTTGTTAAAAAAACAGGAGGATTCATTTTTGCTCCTCTCGAAGTCTAAACCTCATTTAGAGTGTTCCTAATTGCTTAAATATTATACATATACCTTTATTGAAGTTTCCACATGTGTTAGGTAAGAAGAAAGCCGACAAAAGTAAATCCGTAAAAACGGAGTTCGCTTGTGGCGCGCTGCTCACACACTGATGTGTGACCAGCGTGCCGGACAGGCAAATCCAGTTTTACTGATTTTGGCTATCGTTTGTAATTTTATGTTTTGGCGAACGTTTACTTGTCATCATTAAAATATAAAGGAGATCCTGGTCAATGTTGCACCAACATAAACCGATGATAAAAGCATATGCTTAATCTCACAAGCGAACATGAGAATCAATTAGTCAATCAAAGGTCAAATAAAATCAATGCCAAGTGAAACTCTCACTTACATCATGATCACATGATGATCAAGTGAGCTCCAAAAGTATGCCAAACTTGCCAGCCTATGTTCAAAACACTATTGTAACTTCAAATGCCAAAACCTCAATCAATAAGTCTTCCCTAACTAAAACACCGTTTTGCAAAGTTGTACCCATAGGTGTCGTCAACGCGTAGAATCAAGTTCATCAATAACGAACTAGTAACGAACTGGGAATCGTTATTTTGCTACAGGTTCGCAAATCTGTTCGAATTTTGAACTTTCATCTTTAACCTCCACGACTTTCACGTTCACGCAACGATTAGATTTTAATAAATAAAGTATAACTAGTCCATGAATTAAAATTACCAAATACAGTTGAAACAAAATAGCCAAACAAGAATTAAAGATTAAATTAAAATAGCCCAAAACCACCACATACAAAACCAAAACCAAATTTAAAACGACAACACATAACATGGCAAAGGTCTGTCATGGATAATAAAATTAACATAATATAAACCAGATTATGCAATAAACCCTATGACTTGCTCCATGGCACAAGATGCATGCCATTTTCACAGATCATAAAGAAAAAACTATTATTTAAATAAAACAAGCTAAAAAACCAAATTAACAAAATTTAAGCTTTAAACACGTGTAGTGATTTGTAAAATTCTTATGTTAATTTAATATTTACATATATTAATCAATGCATTGAAAATTAAACAACCTAAGATTATTCCTATCTTTAAAGAGTGAATAAAAAATTCACAATTTCATCAATAATATACAATTTTATTACAAAATAAAAACTCTACACTCGACATCCTTAACACCGATGAAATACTAGTCCAATACCACGATTAAATTACCGCCTTTACATCCGTAATACAAGCAAGACGAAAATCAAAAACCGAAATCCCTTTGGGTTTGGGTTCTTGTCGACGCACCACAAGAAAGAGGAGAATAAGAGAGACATGGTTAAATGTTTAGTTATTAGGGTGTGACATTTATAAGGTAAATCCCACCTTCTAAAATATCAAACTTGGTAAACAAGTTTTATCTTCTTTTCTTTTCTTTAAGCTTGGTCCTCTTATCAAATATGTGGTTTCTGTATTTTGATTTGTTTAATTTATTTATTAATACTTTATTAATAAATAATTAATGTAATTATATTTAAGTAATTATTTATTAATACACTGTTAATAAATACACTAGTTAATCAATTGTACATACATTTTGGTGTTAATATAGTATAAATACATTATTTGTATTATAAACTAAAGCGTCTAAGTGAATTTGTGTGTGACCCCTAAGACTCACGTATACTTAGCCATATAAATACGTAATGTGCCTAGAAGCATTCTTCAATAGAGTTTCTAATGCTAGCTTTTTGAAAATGAAATACTTGACTACGGTTCCTGTTTGAGGGTTTATATTCCTTGATGTGCCTCTTTTGGTGGTTACAAGTGATAGATTAAGTGCTTTGGCTACTAGAATGGTTACTAATGTGAGCTTAAACACACATCATTCGTATCCCGGAAAACACTAATAAACGGACTAAAAACATGAAATATGATAAATATTATTGCAAATATGTTTGGTTTATGTTTTTATGTCTTGTAGGTATAAGAGATTGAAAATAAAGAAAAAATGGTGACTTTCAGTTAAGATTTGATGACGCTTACGCGTTTTTCGAGATCAAGACAAAGTCGTTAATATTTCCCAAGCTTGTCCACAAACCCCCCCAAAACCATTGGAAGAGCACAGATTTTTGAGATCCAACGGTGCCTTCATTGCATATTGGGCCCCCGTCTCTATACACCCCCATTAATCTATGAGTCGGCCAGCCATCAGTAAACTAGAGCTATAGCCCAATATTAATGTCACAGCCCGACAACAAGACTCTGCCCAACTTTCAAAAAAATAGAAAAAATGAGATCTTGGGTAACAATTGAAATGAAGTCAGTCCCCTTAATTAATTCAAACAGTCCTCGTGCTCCTCCCACTAGTGGTTCCGTGTTGCCTATCAACATCCGGACACGTGACCACGTCTTTTTTTATACACTCCAATTGTAAGCAGTATAATGTCTGAATAGCGAACATGTGGAGCGGTGCATAACTCACTGTAGAAGAGGGATCTACTGGATTAGTGCGTTTGTAGATAGCGGAAAAGATAGGGTTTTGAGAATCTTTGCCCATAGTTGATGGCACGATGAGGGTCCATTCATTAGGAATGAACAAATAATTATCTTTATTTCGTGTGCAGCTGGGACCTTGGGTCATAACGATTGTGGCTAAAATCCTCAGACAATGAGTTGGCTCATTTATTAGAGTCGTTTGAGGGAATTTTCACTTTTACACTGCTGGGGATATTAGCAATAGAGAGAACACGCTGCTCGTCACTTTCTTATATTCATTAGGATCTTTAGTTTTTAACTTTTACCTCTCAAATTTATTATAGGCTTATTTAGTTAGTTTTAGCTTATTAAGTTTTTCTGCTTATTGTAAAAGCTGATTTCATCAGCTTATTGAGATATTGTAAAGAGCTTATTACTAGTTTTATGAAGATAATTGAAACCCATATGTTAACCATTTCTTGAATCTTCAATTCTGTAGGCTCTATGTAATGATTACTGATGAAGAAAACTAAGTATAACGAACTTGATGTAGAAGTAGAATAACCCAAACTTGTGTCTTATGTCTTGTGCTATCCACATAATGTCAAACTTATAAATAAATCTGTGAAATATAAGTAGATCGCAACCTCTTGACAAAAATCCTCATCTTTGATGAGACACATAACCAAAGTGATAGCAAATGTGAGCATTGAGCACCATAAGAAAAATCCCACACCTTTGCTAGATTTTGACAAGTCTTCATCACAACATTGAAAACACAAACAAGTTACCTCTAAATGTTGCAAGCCATTTGAGATATGATAAGAACACGTACCCAAGTAATTCCACTTCACCGTCAAATAAGTGATAAATAACCATCTTCGTAATCAATTAATCCAATAATATACGAGCCTTTTAAACTTTTAAGAATATTAAACCAAAAACCAATGTGTTAGCTTCCCCTTAAACAAAGCATCTTGTTCAATCCGAGGTCCAAACACTTTTTTTTGTCCGATGTCGATCATAACAGGCAGTATTAAGATAAACCAACAGTTGTAAATATCAATGAACAGTAGTAACCTTCCATTTGATTCCAAACAGTATTAATCACAATGCTATTTTTCACACTACTTGATAGCTTTTAATCATTTACAAGCAACACGAAGCACACAAGCAGTAGTAAACAAATAATATAGCCCGATCCAATTTAAGCAAATCTGGTTCAAACATTACTCCTGTCCATACATATATACTTATGTTTGAACCAGCAGTATTAATCTTTCCTTTGTTTTGCATTGGCAGTAGAAACATACAACTAGCAGTATAAATACGAATCTTTAGCAGCAGAAACATGATACTATAACTGGCAGCACTAAACACACCACGAACAGTACTAACCAAAATGTTTCCAACTACTAGCAACATTAAATTCTCATACCAAACAAATCTCCCGCTTCTATTGGGCTTCCATAATAACAACCCACGAATAACCAGTTCCACCAAACTAGAACAACAGCATTAATATACCAAGTCTAATATATATAGGAAGTTATTTTAAGATCAATATACAATCCCTAAAAGTTAGGGATTTCACATTAAAGCATCCAAACCATCAATAACATTCATCACCTGTTGTGATAACTTTCATATAAGTTTATTCAAATTCACCATCGCTGTTAACATTTTCACGCGCAATGCCTGCTGTTTCTTCCTTACTTTTTTTCAAAACATGCTGCTTCTTCACTATCCAAGAACCTATACAAACCCTTACCCAGATCCGCATAGAGTTTTGTTATTCAGTAACATTCGAAACCTTAGAAAATTAGGGTTTACTTCACAGTTTTGAGTATAAACCAAACCCTGTTTTAAGAATAGTGAAACAAGCAGTAATCATCATTTATTAGATAGACAGTAGCAAGCAGCAAATAATCATCAGTATTCTATCATTAAGACTAGATTTCTTTTACTTATTGGAGATTACTCCGCAAACCTTGATATAGGGAAACCTTAATCTGTTTTAGTGAAGCTCTGTATACAATATACCTGATGTAGCAGATGATTGCCAACAGACCTTGTTCCTTGTTGTTGTTACGTGTGTGATTCAAACAAAAACCAAACTATCGTGTTGAATGTGAATCGTGTACCCAAATAGATACTAGTGTTAAGAATACCCCTATTTTTAAGTATCCGGATGACACT
The DNA here is from genome assembly GCA_026074375.1 of Tanacetum coccineum. Lineage (NCBI taxonomy): Eukaryota > Viridiplantae > Streptophyta > Magnoliopsida > Asterales > Asteraceae > Tanacetum > Tanacetum coccineum. The sequence continues at coordinate 73,025 of BQNB010014955.1, forward strand.
TTTTAAGTGTCATAAAGTTGTCACTGATTCGTCACTAATCAGATTAAAAATAAAAACAGAAAATTTTCGAACCTTGTCCCTTCATAAATTCAACATAAAACTCCTTGTTGATCCTAGATCGAGAGCCACGAGGCTCTGATACCACTTGTTGATCCTAATAAACAGATCTTCAGCTCCTTAGCTTGATGTAAGGTTTAGTATCCTTGGATAAATCCAAAGGTACTAAGAATGAAACTTTAAGAGTATGATATAAACTATGCGGAATCTAGTTTATACCACTAAGAAGAATAATAGTAATGAATGTTTAACACACAGAAATATAACCAAAACAATAAGCTTCAATATATTAATATGAACACTCTTTGATAGTGTTAGGGTTTTCAACCTTGATGCTATGACAATAACTTGTTTTTAATACATTAAATTCTATACCCTAGGACCTCCTTTTATACACTAAGGAGTCCTACAATGCTTACAATACTTTCCTAAGATATCATGATCTTTTAAACAAATAAATTATACATATCTTTTACAAAAATAACTCAATACTTATCTTCGTAGGTATTCTTGTTCTCCAAACAATCCTTATCTCTTTACTTGTCTTTATCCTTCTGACAATAGTAACTCTTCTTGCAGTTGTAATCCAACGGCATTAACTTTTGTACCAACAGTACTAATAAACATAAGTACTAGTAACTTTAGTACTAGCAGTACTAATATATACTAACAGTAGTAACTGTGTACCAGCAATCTTAACTTTACTACTAGCAGCACTAACTACTTTAGCATATATTTCAATAAGATCACTAACAGTACTAACATTGTACTGACAGTATTAACTTTCCACTAACAGTCTTAACTACTTAGAGTATTTACTTAACAGCAGTAACATTCACCTGAGCGGTAGTAACTTCAAAAAGCCTTTTAATCCCAACAACAGTACTATTTGCATAATTAAAAATCCCGGTTTTCATTAAAAAACAAAGCATATAGACAAGAATGTTGCAGATTTGCTTACAAAAGATTTTGATGTAAGTAGATTTCAATATTTGATTGCTAGTATTGGAATGCTAAATCTTTAAAATCTTTTGTCTCTTTATGTTTTTGT
>BQNB010014956.1:0-74132 GCA_026074375.1 Tanacetum coccineum
GATAGACAAATAGTAACTTTGACGCTTATAATATATCGTTTGACTTGGGTATAAAAGGGTATTGGGCCTTTGATATGGGATTGGGCCGTTTATGATAAACATGGTTTATGGGCTTTATTTTAATAATGGGCTTTTTAGGATTATTATATTAGGCTTGTGGGCTGACCCGGCCCACAAAGTGGGCCCGGGTTGGTCCATAGAAGACGGGTACGCCTTTGGCATCGGTTTTCTCATGCTCTTTCCATTCCCGTGTTCGGTTTTGTTCGTATTTACCTTGTTTTTGTCCTTTTTATTTAATATCCGTACCTACAAGACACAAATCACAAAATACACATATACAATGTATTTTTATGTCATTTTCATTCATTATTGGTCTTTTTAGCTCGTTTTATTAGGTAAAAGGTATGTGTAATTAAGCACATACCAAAATACCCCATATTAAGCTATTGTCGTGTCCTCACGCAATGTCATAAACATGTCATAAACATAATTAGAAAACCAAAAATTTAAACCCCCTTAGACTAATCACCTTGAAAAGTAGCAAAGTGCTCATCTAAAGAGGTTAAGAAATCACTAGTTTTGAAAAGCCCCCCGTTTTACCATTTTTATGCATTTATTATTATCATTCATACATATCATAACTTCATGGAACAAGAAACACTAAAAGGATAAATTCATCGTCCTTGATTTTTCACCCGCCCTAAACCAAGCTTAAAAATGAAATCATTGTTAAATACAAGTTAAGATGCTAACACTACTCATAGATGCTAATTATGTACGTATTAGCTACTTTCCGCTCCCTTATTCCTAAATCCTCTAAGGGTTTTATTTTCATTATTGGTGACAAATAAATTATGTCCTTATTCATTTAAAGTACACCCGGTTTTGACCATAATTAGTTTGAAATCCTTTCCTAAAGAGACGATATGGTGAGAATAAGGTCCACATTAAGGTTCTAATTTCGCATGATTTAGGGGTTGTCCTTTTTATTTCATCCGAAACAACTCAACTACGAGTCTAGAGACGGAGGCTTTATTTAAATAACCCCGGAGTCGAAATTTGGCTTTATTTATTATTTATTATTATTGATACATTATTAAACCTCTCGGTCCTTTAAACAACTGTCACATCGGTATGCGAGCCGACCATGGTCCAGGAGTCTTATTTTGACAAGGAGATCCTTGACCTTTTTGAAGGCTGCAACATGGGGAGCGAACCGACCAGATGCAGCAAACTTTTATCAGTCTCGGATTTATAATTCTTACTATGGGCCTTCTTTTGAAGACTGCCACATCGGCATCGAACCGACCAGAGACAGTAAACTTTTATCAGCCCACAGTTCTTATTATTATTATTATTATCTTCACCTTTTAAACGACTGTCACATCGGTATGCGAGCCAACCATGATCCAGAAGTCTTATTTCGGCTTTGGTTTATTACATAATTATTATTATTATAGCCAAATTTCAAGTCATGTGGTCTTTTAACTATCTAGACAACGGTAGCCAGCCGTCAGGAATCGATAGCCTATTTCCCCACAACACTAACAAAACCTTGATGTGTACCTTAATTTTACCAGAAGGAATCTCTATGAAGGGATACTAAGAATCGAAAAAACCAAATCAACTTTATTTATTCGACAATTATATAACGTTTATTAAGCTGGTGGGAGCAAAAAGCCACAATCAACCTCTATGAGCTCTAAAGAGATCCAACTACTCCATGTTTTAGCATCTCAACTTATATAAAACTCTATCATTTTTCATTCTTCTCAAATTTAAAATCTTTAATAAAAAGATCCGCGAATGCTTAGTCTAATAAAAACAAGCTTAGCATATTTAAAGTCTATTATGGAAACATGCAAACTCTTGGCTTTTTCAAGCTAGAATTCGCGTTTTAAAGCTTCTTGTATAAAAGACTAGCAAAAGCTTTCATTTATATAAGTTAAGGGGCAAGCTAGAGCGCAATATGCTCGATCAAGTCAAAATTTATTCTTATTCTTACCAACAGAAAATCAAAAACACTTAAAAATTAATTTTGGCCTAAAAACACATATTTTTACTATTTTTGGTGGCAAAACGGGGTTACGTAAAGACAAGGCAAATGCAAGCAAGATCAAATCGAAAGATACCCCCCATACTAGAACTAAACATTGTCCTCAATGTTTAAAAGGGTCTCTATGTAAATCTAAAGCCGTTTATTAATTATGCTAATAGATAAACGTTAATCAATAAGATCTAGGATATCGGATTCCCATATATAAGCATGCTAAGGATTGAAGCTCGAGTAAACGATGGAAAAAACCACGAGCACAAGAGTCTTCGTAATCCGGGGCAATCCTGGACATAAAACACAAACCATGAAACATGAGAAAGGAAGAGGCAAGCCTCCTCATGTCACACTTATTAGAAAAAAAATAGAAAATAGAAACACGGGTTGCTTCCCGAGAAGCTCTTGTTTTTGTGAGAGTCTCTAGCTTGACTCTCCCCATATCATCGTGATATTAAGGACGAAACATATGGAAAAGCAAACTTCCATCAGACTTTCATTCAAGATGTTTAGATAAACATTGAAGCACATGAAAGTTTCACTCTAATGAGATTCCACCGGTTCTAGAGAAAAAAATGAAAAGCAGAGATGCCGGGGTCAAAATGATATCCTTACTCCCGGGGGAGAGAGGAAGAGAAGAATCCACCGGATAGGTGAAATAAGGAATAAAAATTCGGATAACATATGTGAGGGAAAGATAATGGCGATCCTCAAAGGGTAATTTCACATATGTTGGAGAAAAAATTATCTCCCAAATCTCAGGGTCGAAAACTTTGACAATATTCTTCAAATCATCTTTATCAGGTTCATCTTCTAAGCTTCTTGGGTCACGGTCTAAAAATACCTCGGGATGGAGATTAGGAATAGTGTCCTTAATAAGCAAACTCTCAAGATAGATTATGTCTCCCTCCGAGTCATAATAATCGTCCTCAAAATCAGATTTTATTACTTTAAGTTCCTCAAAATTAAATTCTTTTGGGGGAGAGGAGATGATGGATCATCGTTTAATAACTTCTCGAGTAGAAGAATGTCTCCCTCTGGATCAAAGTCGTTATCATTAATTCCCAGTGGAATTAAATCACTTGTAAGAGAAGCTTCGATTTCTTCTAAAACAAACTCACCTCCCGAGTCAAAATACTCATCCTCATTAAACTTGGAAAGAGGTGTGACTAGCAAATCTGGCTCATCAAGTTTAGAAACATAGGAGTCCTCGCGCTCGATATCCTCTAACACCTCATCAAAAAGAGGATTTACATCACTAAAGATATATTCGTCATCGAATTCGAAAAGCGGGTTTGAGTAAATTTTAACATTATCTTTCGGAATGTCTTCATCAGATAGTAACTCGTCATCACTAGAAGTAAAATCATCATTTGAATCGAAGAGAGGGTTAGAGAAAGTCACGGATTTTTCCTCAGAAACGTTAATGGGAGAGAAATCATTACACGAAGATAAATCACACTCACCATCACTCCCGGATGTATCCTCGGACTCACTTGGGATTGGAACAAGGTCCTCAACACTAGACTTTATTACTTCGTCCGATTCCTTTTCAGGAATAGTGCTAAGATCCTCATCCCTCATAATGAGAGAGTCCTCGGGATCCTCAATTGGTAAGACGAGAGGGGAAGACGGAGGTATTTGAGAAACAATTTCATTCAAAGGAATAGTACTCTCTTCGTAATCATCATCATCATAAAGAGAATTAAAACATCACGAAGGCTTGGTAGTATAAGTACTAAGATTAGCCGCCTGCTCTAGTTGCCGAAGCTCTTTCTTTTTATTAATTTCAATACTCATTCCATTGAATTTTCCCTTAAGCTCATCAATCTTAATTTCACATTCCCTTCTATAACGAATATCTATTCTCTCATTACGATAGTCTTTAATCTGAATTTGATTAATTATACTTTGCATTTCATCTAAATATTGTTGCTTCAGATCCTCCATATCTTGGATACTCATTTCTTGAGGAGGTGATTGATCGATGGGATACTGCGAGGGTTGGTCAAAACCGGAATAGCTAGGATTAGGCTCAAAGTAGTTTTGATTCATCGGTTGACACTGAAAACTTTCATAAGGACCCTTACATTTTTCACAATTAAGATATTGTTGTGGAAAACTTGGTGAATTTTGTGGATAATAATTATCACCGAAGTTTTGATTGTAGCACGGTTTCTGCTCATAGACAAGCGGTACCCGTGGTGGACAATCATAACCATAATGAGCGTCGTTCCCACATAATTCACACGAGTATGATTCATACTGGGGTTGTGGAGGGTGGGTAAAAATGTTTGGAGGATCATTTAAAGAGTTCGGATTAGGAGCATCAATGGATGAATTTCCATCTCTTGAAGCGCAAAACCAACAAATTTCTTCTCTAAGACCATATCTACACCAATTGCAAGTACACCGTTGACAACGTACACCACCTTCTAACGGATCTCCACACCCAAAACAATGAAATTGGTCAAACGAAGATGTTTGGGGTTGTGAAGGTGGGTAGGAAAAATCGGGTGTTTCATCATTTGAAATGGAATCGGGGTTACAGACAAACTCGTCTCTGAAACTTACATTGGTACAATGCCGACAATTTCCACCGTTAAATGGACCTCCACACCACGAGCACCTTAAAAACCAAGACATGTTGAAGAATTATCGGATAAGTGGGTAGAGAGAATAAGAATTAAACGAATAAGAGGATAGAGAAGAATATTTATAGATTTTTCAAATAAAACATAAGGAAAAGAAATAATAAAAATAAGAAAGAAAAATATTTTTGGTAACCAATAGTCAAAGGTGCACGGTAGCTCTCTAGAAAACGCACAAAGAAGCGAAGGAGCGGGTAAGCGTGAAGCATTTTAAAAACCTTCTTCGTTCGGGTCGAAGTTCGTAGGATCGACCCTCCTTATACATCTCTTATAGTTTGTTAATCTAAAGGTGAGCTGATTTAACAATTGACAACACGGTTATTTTTAATATTTAAATATAAAAGGAAAATAGAATAGAAAAATATTTTTGGGTTTTTATATATAACACGTAAACTTTCACGGGGAAAGGATCTTCAAGGCTCGAACACGAACAATCCTGTAAAAATCGCTACACCTCTTCTCGGCAGCGGCGCCATTTTGATGTTCGATATGATACGTATCAAACATTGATGTTCCGAATGATACTTAACAACAAAATAACCCTCGATAATATATATATATATATATATATATATATATATATATATATAATACATATTCATAAGCAAAGTATCATACAAATTATTCTTAGGAAATAATAATAAGTAATCAACACGGGTATCGTTCTCCTCGGTGAGAGGTGAATGGAAACCTACGTTCATGTTAAAAATCGAGCCTGATTGTCATTTAAGTTTTGGTTTTGGTTTCTAAATCTAATAACTCAAAGGGAAAGCATATAAAGGCACGCTAAACTAGAAAATTAAAGCAATTTAAAAACCTAACGACATTTAAAACAAATAAAAACTAATTAATAACTAAACTAAACTAATTATTCAACTAAAAATGACAAATTAAAAGTCTAAAAACTCAAAATGCAAACTTATTAAACTAAAATGACTTAAACTAATTTTTAAAAGACAGAAAATATTTTTTTGAATTTTTTTACTATTTAAAACTATTTTTTTTAACTAAATAATACTAAAAATTAAATTAAAAATACTAAACTTAATCCTAAAGTTTTGAGAAAATTTATAAAAATACTAGTTACTATTCCTAAGGTTTATAAAGAAAAACGAGTCAAAAAGCTTAAGCCAATAAGCTGGGAAAAATCAAATAAGCAGAATAAGCTAAAACTAAAGAGAGTATAACAATTAAATAGAGCAAGGTTAAACTGAAAACGACCCAAGGGCGCGCTGGTAAGTTGTGTGTGTTGTGAAGGGGAGGTCACGGGTTTGAGTCATGTGACCTGCCTTTTTCCAAAACATTTTTAATTTTTATTTTCTTTTTGAAAAAGCTATAAAATAAGCAAAACTATGAAACTTTAATAAATAAACTTTTTGCTAAAACTTATTATTAAGCTAGGAAAAGCTAATCTAAAAGAGGCAGTTTAGCTTAAAATTGTTAAGCTTAAGATTAAAACTGCTTGGCATTTAATTGACTCAAAAAGCAAATAGAAAACTAAATAAGCTAAAACAGACTTAATCCTATACCTAATAAGCACTAGTGATAGAAAATAAGCAAAGAGAAAAAGCTTAAAATCACTAAAAAGATTCTAAGACAACAGACTCAAAAAAAAGGAACTTAAGGAACTTTTGACAGGTTTTAAGCTAAGATATTAAGCAAATAAGCACTGAGTAAAGGTTAAAAACTAAAAACAGATAAAGTGCTAGACTCAAATGACTAGAAAAAGCTAAAATTAAGCACATGGTTTTAGAAAATAAGCTAAATAAAACAAGTTAAAATGACAGACTACTATTATTCTTTTTGGATTTTTGAAGAAAAATAACAACTTGAAGCTTAAAATTAAGACTCTAAAATGATTTTTAACTAAATGAAAACTTGAAACATATTGAGCTTATACCACAATAAGCTGATTTTAACAAACATTAACCAAAATTAAGCTTAATCCTATCCACAAATGGTCTGCATAATCAGATCCTTAAGAAAAGACCAACAACTAGTTATGCTTGACTGCTTTTGATCCAAAGCTCAAAAGGTTAATCCGTAGGACTTATGACTCAAAAACATACGCATTATGATGCATTAGAAAATAGTTTTAATCATAAAATCTACACCTCAAATGGACTTTTGGAAATTTTATCAAATACGCAGTTTTAAAAACACTAAAACTAGCAGACTTAAACATTTGATACAAAATACTTCAAAACTTAACAAAACCTATTTTATACTTATAAAAACTAGCATAAAGACCTTGTTTGAGCTTATGAAATCTAATTTGAGCACTAAACACAGTCTTAACTCAAATTAACTTGGTTAAGACTGCTTATCCCAAACACCCCTTTAAATCTAGAAAAGCATTTTTAAAACTAAAACAGACCTAATTAAGCTGAGAATTATAAAAACAGAAAAATAACTATTATTATTAAAGACAATTAAGCAAAAACTAATGAAGAATAAGCACTCAAATATAAGTTGCACTAATAAGTTGTTTAGACTAATATCTAAATAGTTTTGATCAAAACTCAAACTACACTAATTCTAATTATGTAAACTTGATATTTAAGGCATAATAAGCTAGCCTAAAATAGAATAATCACATTTAAGCATAAATTAAGCAGAAATAAGCAAGCTAATAAGCTAAATAAGTAAATTAAGCTAAATATAGGAAAAGTAGTTGTACCTTGTCCTTTGCTTAATCAAGGACTAAAATACTCTTAAGAGCTTATCTACAAGCTCTAGCTTGTTGAAAACAAGCTGGTAATACCCATAAGCCCTTCTATTATTGGCTTATTATCCATTTTAAGCTCTAAACCTAACAATTACTTGACAAAACTGATCACAAGCTCAACTAAGCTTATAAAAGCTTAATTGAGTTTAAGAGAACATTAAGATGAACAGAAATAGCTTATAACAGCTAATTGCTTATTTCGACATTTGAGTAAATTGCATAAAAACATAAGAGCTGAATTTAGAAGACAATGTAAAGCAAAATAAACTTTTATTGATTACTTAAAATGAGTACAAAGTTGATTTGAAATACAATAAGCAATAAAACTAAAAATAAGCTAATCTAACATACTCCTAATCCTACACTAGATAATTCCATGTGTGAGTGATTCCTTCTCTATTTATAGCAGGAAGAGGAAGCTTCTAGGTGTGAGGAGGAGCATCCTTAGCCTTTGATCCACGCCCTTGATTGCTAATAAACATCACTCTAACAATTTTGAGCCGTTAGATTTCTCTCCACGTCTTCTCATCCAATAAGGAAGCTTGGGATTGCCAGCGTGTCAAGGGTTGTGTCAGACGTATCAGGATGGATTCTAGAAGCTCATAAGCGCGCGTGGAGTAGTGAGTTTACCCTGGGTTATTTGTTTGCAGGGTGAGAGTGAAATGGGAGGGAAGGGGGTAGATGTACAGTAATTTTGACCCGTTAGTATTGTTTTGACTGGATAAAGGGAAGTGGACTTGGGCTTTTTTATTATTTCATTGGGCTTGGGCTTTTGATTATGTGTTTTGGACTTGTGTTTATGGTTTAGGCTTATATTAAAAAGGGCTAGTGTTAATAACATTCAAATGTTAATGGGCTGACCCGACCTATGAAACGGGTACGGATTGGCCCATTAAAATTGAATACGCCTTCGGCTTTGCTTTTCTTACACTCTTCTAATCCCGTGCTCAATTTTGTCCGTTTTGGCTTCGTTTTTGTCCTTTCTTGAATATTCGTTACCTGCACATGACATTTGACAAAACACACAAATACAATGTATTTTTCATGTATTTTTGGTCATCTGAGCTTGTTTTAATAAAGAAAAATGATATGTGATTAAACACATATCAAGATACAACACCATTTTCATCTAATTTATTTTTAATGACCCATATAGTACCTATTATGATTTGATTATCGGGAGGAGGAACAAGACTCCAAACATCGTTGGTTTTGAATTGGTTTAATTCTTCTTGCATAACCATAGTCTAACTTTCGCCTTGTATGGATTCTTTGACATTTTTGAGTTTTATGGATGATACGAAACAAAATAAGTTACTTTGACTTTGGACTTGAGATCTTAAGGTTCATTCATTATGCTTACCTATGACCGAATCTATGGGATGGTCTTTGGTTTCCTTGATGTTAACAATTTCTTTGTTTAATGGTTCATTTTCCTTTATTTCTATGTCTTCTATTTGGTTTTCTATGATTTGATTTTCTATTATATCATCATCTACTAAAGGTGATGACTTTGGAGGTAGACTTTTGTCGAATCTCACATTTAGAGATTCTTCGACCCTCATGGTTTCTTTATTAAGAATTAAATATGCTTTACTATTAGGTGAGTAACCAAGAAATATGCCTTCGGTAGATTTAGGGTCAAATTTGGTGAGATAGTCCTTGGTATTAAGAATGAAACATTTGCTACCGAAAACCTTAAAATGTTCTAAGGAGGGATTTTTACCTTTGAAAAGCTCATAAGGAGTTTTTCCTAGGAAAGGTCTAATTAAGATCCTATTCAAGATATATGTGGAGGTGTTGACGACATTATACCAAAACTTTTGAGGGATTGATTGTTCATTAAGCATGGTTCTACTCATTTCTTGTAAAGTACGGTTTTTACGTTCAACTACCCCATTTGATTGTGGAGTAAGAGGAGCCAAAAAGTTGTGAGTGATACCATTAGCATCGCCAAATGCTCCAAATTGTACTTCATTATCAAATTCCCGACCATGATCCAAGCGAATTGAGATAATAGGACAACCCTTTTGTACTTGAATCTTTTTACTCAAAATTTCAAAGTGGTCAAAAGCTTCATTTTTGTGTTTTAAAAATCTTGTCCAAGTTTATCTTGAGTAGTCATCAACAATGATAAAAGTGTAGAAGTTACCTTCGTAACTTTGGATAGCCGATGGACCAAACAAGTCCATATGAAGAAGTTCTAGACATTTAGTTGTTGAAACCATGTTTTTAGCCTTATGGCTTGCGGGTACTTGTTTTCCAATGTTGCAAGCGTCACAAAAATGATTTTCAAATTTTAGTTTAGGCAAGTTCCTAACAAGCTCTTTAGATGATAGCGATTGAATAAGTCGCATATTGGTGTGACCCAATCTTCGATGCCATAAGGTCGAAGTATCATCTATCGATGTTAGAAAAAGACTATCTTTGGGAGAGTTTTCTATTTTCATTATATATAGACCATTTTTCCTAATCCATTTTCTTATGGTAATGTCGTCTTTAAGTATTTCACTACTGGTCTCACTAAATAGTACTTTGCATTTTTTATCACATATTTGTCCTATACTAAGTAAGTTAAAGCTAATATTTTTTACATGGCTAACATCATGTATAGTAAGAGAGTTGTGAGAGATTGTACCTTTTCTGATGATTTTGCTTTTAGTGTTACTTCCAAACACTACATTACCTCCGTCTATAGCCTTATAGGATAAAAAGAGATCTTTGTTTCCCGTCATATGCCTTGAGCATCTACCGTCTTTGATCCATTCATCCGGTTCTAGCTTGACTTTTAGTCGAACCTAAAATCACAAATCAACTCAAGCATTTGGTCCCCAATATCTCATGGGTCCGTTAGCGTTATACATGCCATTTGGTTGGTTCATGTATGGGTATGGAGGACAAGAACCCCATGGACCAAAGTTAGGGGTTTGAAACTGATAGCCTTGTTGAGTTGAATAATCTCAACCAACTTGATGGTAATCGCTTTTTGGATATAGTGTGTTAGTTTTTCTATGGGGCGGTTTAGGATGTGTTTGGATTTTACTTTTTCCAAGTCCTTGACCAAGTTTAAGGATTGGTGCTTATTTTACATTCTTTACATAAGTGTTTGACAATGGTTTTCTAGTTATTTGTACGAAACTATTTTTCTTTACTATGTTAGGCTCCAAAGTTTCAGTACTTTTGGCAGAGAGCCGGTTCTATTCGATTGAACTGGTCGGTTCTCTTGCAAAGGAAACCGGCAATGCCGGTTCTACAGTAGACATTTCTTTGTCTACGGGACATGACCTTTTTGTTTTAGTGTTGCTAGTAGAGTCTATGTCTTCTGTGAATCCAATCACATGCTTATCTTTTTGTGTTTTTTGTTTTCAAGCATTTCTTGCAAAAAGATACTACTACATTCGAAACTAGCTAGTTTTAATGATAGTGAGCTAACTTTAGATTAGAGGCCGTCACATGATTCACATTTGAGACATGCTTCTTTGTTTCTTTCTAGTTGTTCTATCCTTTTTCTAAGGTCACAAGTTTCGTTTCTTAACAATTCGTTTTTAGCCTTTAGGTGTTTGTTTTTGTCGATTATCTTAAGACTAATTTTGCATAACTTGTTATACTCATTCTGTAATGATTCACTATCTAAAGATGAACTACTATAGTAGGGAGTGTCAGAGGGTACCTCATTGTTGTCAAGTGCCATGAGACAGATTTCTTCCTTCTTGGAGTCATCTTCACTATCGCTTCAACACCCAACAACGAATGCCTTTTGATCGTTGTAGGAGTGATTGGGACAATCACTTATGAAGTGATTTGGATCTCCGCACTTAAAGCACCTACGATCTTCTTTCTCTTTTTTGTCTTCCTTAATCTTCCGAAAGTTCTTTTTGTCGTCATGAGGTTGGCGGACAAACTTTCCTCTTCTTCTAAAGAACTTTTTGAAATCTCTTACGGCCATGGCATATTCTTCATCTTCACTTTTCGAGCAAGATACTTCTTCATCACTTGAGACTTTTCTTGCCTTGAGTGCTAGTGACTTATATTTTTCTTTCTTGACTTTGGAGATCTCTGAGTCCTTTTCAAGCACTACCTCATAGACTTTTAGGTTGCCGATGAGCTCATCTAGAGGTAATGTTGATAAGTCTTTGGATTCTTCTATTTTGGTCACCATTGGACGCCACTTGGTGGGGTGCGCCCTTAGAAATTTCTTAACATGATTACGACTTGAAAAAGATTCATCAAGTGCTTTTAAAGATGTAATAATAGTATTAAATCTAGCAAAAGCACAATCAATAGTTTCAACATCGGAAATAACAAATTCTTCAATATTTTTAGAAAAATAAGTCTATTTTATTATCTTTAACTTGCTTATTACCTTGATGAGTAATAATTAGTGAGTTCCAAACATCTTTAGCCGTATTATACATGAAAATTCTTTCATATTCCTTTTTGGGTAAAGCATTATATAAAACCATTTTTGCTTCATCGGTTTTGAAAATCATTTTCTTATGACTTTCTTCAAATTTCTCATAAGGAATGATTTCATCCTTACCATCCCTGTTTTTAATGGTAGGTTTATAGTTGCCATAAACTATAATGTGCCAAAGATCAATATCCTAAGACTTCACATAAGTTTCAAAACGGTTTTTCCAATAAACAAAGCAATTAGCCTCAAAGAGAGGTGGTCGTTACATAGATTGGCATTCTTTGTAGTTTTTCGAATCCATTATCGTTTTGAAGTTTTAAAATACAATATATTTTAAAAACTTTGGTAACCTAGCTTTTGATGCCAATTATGGAAAACTAGAAGGGGGGTTAAATAGTTTTCTTATTTTAAGATTTACTTTTTAAAACTTTGTTATGATCTCATGTGAAGTTTGCACAATATTTGATGTTTGATTTGAAAATAAATGTAATGAAAGAAAGTAAAGAGTTAGAAAGAAGGAACCAAGACGCAAGCGTTTATAGTGGTTCGGCTACAAGGACACCTTCCTTGCCCTACTCCACTCCCTGAGTCACCTACTCGAGAGTTAGTAAACACTAGTCACCAAACTCCTTTCAACCGGCGAAGAAGCCTCATAACATCGCTTACACCTTTTAACGGTACAAAGCTAAATATCGGATTCTTCACACGGTAGAATCACACCAATATCACTACACTTGGTTTACAAAGAGGATGAATACAACTACAACTACTATATGATGTACAAGAATCAAAGATATGATCTTGATGATGCAAATGGAGAAGCGAAGCAAGATACTTGGAACTTGATCTTCTCAAAGGGGTGTTTGGCAATTTCTTTCTTGAAAAGAATTACCTAGAAATGCTAAACAAGAACTAATGAGAAGAGAATGATCAGTAGATTAGAGAGTTTAGAGTTGGAAAAGGGGTGAATAAAACATGAGAAATGGCTTGGTATTTATAGCCAAAAAATTGCACTATAGCCTGGTTCTGCCGGTTTCATTGCAGAAGGGAATCGGCCAGTGTTCTTCAATGGAACCGGCCAACAGTAACCAAATCCGGATTTTGATATGCAAAATCTTGAGAGATCATATGTAATCTTGTAAGATTACCCTAAGATATGTTGTATTTGATGATGTCATGAATGATGCAAGTAGTATTTAAATTATTTACTTGTAATTCTAAGTATTTCTATAAATTGAAAGGTAATAGTTGATATAACATGTGTGCGATTTGGGTAGTTTACTTTAACGCGGTTTTATTAGTTATTATCAACAAAACATAATAAGATCGTAAGATAGAAATAAACGTTTTTACTGATTTATATGTATTAACAAGAATATCAATATTACATTCAGTTTATTAACGACCAAATACAAGTAAATATACAGCCATTGAAACTTAATCCTGAACTTTATCTAATTCCCTCTCTAAATCAAATTTCGAATTAAGTTAGTCCAAACAGTCAACTAAGTCATACATAAACAATAAAAACAAGGTAATTAATACTACAATTGATAACAGTCAAACATTTGCGCTTTTGGGCTGTTTGGTCTGCTGTTTTTTCAGTCAAAAACGAGTCTTCGATTGTTGTTTTTTCTGTCAAAACAGGGGTGTTTGGTTGCTGGTTTTCCGGTTAAAATAGGGGCTATTTTGGGGTTGTTGGATTGGTTGTTTTGCTGTCAAAATAGGGTGTTTGGTTGCTAATTTTGCTGCCAAAATAAGGCTGATAGGTTCCATTCAAAAGGGACATGTTTGGTTGTTATTTTGGTTGTCAAAGAAAAGGTTGTTTGGGTATTGTATGTTATAGGCAACTCATGACAGACAATGTTTAAGGTAAAACAGTTTGACCACAACCTAAACAACATTGAGTCCCTTAGATTTGAAGTTCTCCTACAATAACGATAACAATCGTAACACTCGAGTTTGTAAATACGAATCTCATTACATCCAAGTACTCGGTGTTGGTGCTTATAAAATCTCAACTGATCCATGTGTTAAAAATTTAACAAACTAAACTACTTTTGGCAAGATATTAGAAGTGTGCTCCCAACAATGGATGCTTAACCATGCACAAAAGCTATTGTAGACAAAGTATGCAAAGGTGCAACTTCAATAACAGAACCAAGTTTCTATAAGGCTTTATTCTTGATCAATTACTTTTTCCCACAACTACACAGTTTTGTTTCCATATGTAACTACGTTCTTTGCCTTTTATTTTGTAGGATAAGTTTGATTATCCTTTCTTGGCTTATTTAAAATGTATAGTTAAAACACTTATCCAGCAAAATTAGTAGGCTGCTAGAATAGTTCCTTAATAAAAACAATCTGACACACATATTTTTTATATCTTTTGTGACAACCGCAGTTCAAAATTCCTAGGAGAACAATCTTTTGTACCAGCCACAGATGCAGATTCCTGTGGAAAAAAAACTTTTGACAAATCTGTGAATGAAACTACCTACAGTTCAAGACTTCCAGTAGCAAAAAAAAGAGGCAACCTCCTTTTGATGTTTCTTTCATATGTAATAAATCTGTAACTTTAAGTGTGCTTGCCTCTACTAAGCTATCATGTACAACTTTTTCTCCAAACGATTACAAATGCGGCCATAATTAGCAGTGTTAATTTCTCATGTTACTACAACTCTCGACACACAGACCCCGACCGCTGCCCGCCAGCCAAACGTCTCGCGGCGAAGCACGGGCAACAAACTTGTTACATAATACGTGGATTATTCTAATGTCATTAATGCTCACAAAATGGTAGTGGAGGTTTCATAATGAGAACCATGGTTTATGGCGCAAAGTTATTTGCTTTATACATGGTTTGTCGGGCTGCCTTAATGATAACTCTCCCATAAGATCTAACTCTGGTGTTTGGTACCATATTGTGAGGCTTAGAGACGATATTCTCAAAGTAAACATCAGCCTCCCTTCGATATTCAAGATTAAGCTAGGAAATGACCAAACAACTAGCTTTTGACATGACAGTTGGGTAGGAGGTTCGACCTTGCATATCTTGTTTCCCCGACTTCACAAGCTCGATGTTAACCCAAATTGCTACGTTAGTGAAAGATGTCCGGTATCTAATGTTTTAGCCCTTGTTATTCCTGTTTCTCACCTTATAGATGTTGGGTCGGCAAACTCAAATTCTCCTCCTCATCTGCTCTTTAATTGGGCTTGGCGACTGGAGCCGAGAACTTCTCTTGAACTAGTGGAGCTTACCAACCTTACTAGTCTGGTGTCACAATTACACCTTTCAAATATGGATGATGCATGGGAGTGTATTATAGATGACTCGAGAGGCTTTACGGTGAAGAGTATGCGTTCCTACATCACCTCCATGTACCCTTCTGTCACATCTCCAACAACACGCTGGAATATTTCCATCCCATTGAAGATCAACATCAACACATGGCGGGTTTTGAATGGTAGGTTGGCAACTCGTTCCAACCTTGATTGTAGTGGCATAGACCTAGTCTCCGTGAGGTGTCCCTTGTGTGATGATGACATCGAATCGGAAGAGTATCTTTTCATCCGGTGCAAGGTCGCTAAGGAAATTTGGCTAGACGTTCTAAAATGGTGGAGGATTCCGAACGTCTTCTTCGTCACTTTACATGATTTGATTCATTTAGCACACTACACTCCACTTGAAGACAAATTCTCTAGTATTTTTATGTGATAGTTCAGATTACCATTTGGTCCTCCGTTTCTCTACTAAAAGACCCTCCAAAGACCTCATCTTCAAGGACGTTAAGATATTTTCATTCAATTGGATTTCTAGTAGATGTAAAAAAAATACTCTTTAAATTGTATAAAGTGATTTGATTACCCTTGTAACGCTCTATCCCCCTCTTGTACTCTTATTCTAAGCATCTTGTTAGTTTTTTTTAAATAAATCGCCGTTCAAAAAAAACTTAACTATTACTAGCAGGGTACCCGTGCATTGCAGCTACAGGTACCATGTGACGATTAATCGGAGAAATAAAAAGAATTTGATTCCGGTGAGGCCCGGTTCACCTGTTTTTATCGGTTTCGATGGGTCCACTCTGGTTCGTCTTCGGACGGCTTTTATTGGCTAGTCGAACCGATGGTGACTCCGGTTCCCGGTTGAACCCGTAGATATATGTTTTTAATTGTTGTACAATGTGAATATATGACTGTATTTTTAAGTAATGGGGTGTATTAATCATTTATTAATTACGTATTAATTATTTTTATTTTCAAATATTTATGTAATTGGGTGTTATAATAGAGTATTAATTATGTTTTAATTGTCAAGTTCTAATTATGTTTTTTTGGCTTATACGCTATGCTTAAATGTTTCTAACTTGAAAATTCAAGCCTCCTATTTTTAGAAGAAAAATATGCTTAATATGTAGTATACATATAGATACGCACCAATACTAGTTCAAAGCTCCATTTGCCAAATAACTCACCTCCAAAATTTTCTCCGAAATATTGCATCACAAACAACAATTCCGTTATCATCAATCATCATTTTATCCATTAATCTATCATCACCTTCATTTCATCAACAAAAACGAATCCAAAAATCATAACAACATAATCACATTCATCATTTTCTCACAATCTTTACAACACATCAAATAAAAATGGATCCAAACCCTAAAAACTTTCCAATCCTATCCTACGTCATGGCAAGAATCCCTAGCATGAAACGTCCAACCATGTCAGATTTCGACATTGAACAACCTCAAACAACAACCCCTCGTGCCATACGTCGTACATGCTCTTCCTTAAAACCAGAACCATATTTTGAGCTAACCGAACGTATGCCACATTTAACAGATCCTCATCTTTTAGCTTCCATGCGGTCGGCCGTAGCAGATGTTTCTCAAACTAGATCTTTATTAAAAACATTAGGTGATCGTCCTGATCACGAAGCCGTTGATATAGCAAAATCTAGGCTTAAAGAGATTGACATGTTGTTATCGAATCAGCTTGATGAGATTGCATTATCTGATAAGATTGATCCAGATGTTGAGAAAAGAAAAAAGGCTATTGAACACGAGAAAAAAATGCATAAGGCATTGATATCATTGGATCAAATGCATGAATCTTATGATAAGTTGTTGTATGATGCGGAGAAAAGGTTAGAGAAGCTTTATGAATCGGTTAAGATTGTTGGTGCAAGGAGATTGGATTCGGGTTTGAGTGATAAAGGTGGGGCTGTTACGGAAGAGGTGAAAGAAGAAGTTGTTGCCATTTTGACGGATGCTATGTCCATTGGAGCTAAATCAATTGACTTATCTGAGAGGAGATTGCCGTTTTTGCCTGAGGCTTTTGGGAAGATTCGTACGTTGATTTATCTTAATATATCAAATAATCAGCTTGAGGTTAGTTTATAGTTTGTTCATCTTCAATATGCTTTAGTTTAATTTCATGTTCTTTATATACAATTATGATCTTTGAATCTTATTTTTGGTTGGTTGTAATTAATAGTTTGATTCAATGTCATGGACTAGGTTAGAGCTTATGAAAGAAAACTCATGGGGTGTTTAGGTTCTCTGATGAAAAACCGCTTATTGCGTATTGTTATGCCTATTAAACTTTTTTTTAGAGTTTTTATGATTATATTGCTTTATGTGTATATTATTATTAGAAAGTGAAATAAGATGCGTATAGTAAAAGATGTGAACTTGCTTATTCTAGAAAGTGATAAGCAGACAAGAGGTGCTACTAAGCAATTCCAAACGCCCTCTTATGTTAGGTGTGTGTTTAACATAAACTTGTCATTTTGGTTGACATCATTAACATGCAAGAAACAGATAATAGAAAATAAAGTAAACAATCACAAGAGACCAACAATAATATATATGGTTTGGTTGATGCATCTTATAAGTTATAACCAGTAATTTGGGATTACCAGACCTCAGCCTACGCCAAACGCCTGTCCTTTTAAGATTCTGCTTTTAATGATTTTTCCAAAAGGTACTTTTGTAGAAACTAGATAGACGGGTGGATCTATAGCCAGAGAAGGCGGGTATACAAGTGCTTACCCTTAAAATCTTTGATTGTGTTGGAAATTAAAACCTAAAAAATGCTGTAATGCTAGTTTACATCTTCTGAGAACTTTCTTTAAATTTTGAAAATAATGCTGCAAATAATATTGACCCATTAACTCGGTTATAATCTCTTTCCTCTCATAAGATAGTAAACACGATTGGTTGGATTTAAGTTAGTGGTCACATGACAAAAATCTAATAGAGTACGACCATGCCCCGCACATATAGAAATAAGTAGATCCCTATTTTCTCTTACTGAATCTACAGTACGCATGGGGAACAGGTGATTCCAGATTCTATTGCTGGACTTGAAAATCTTGAGGAGCTTAACGCTTCCTCCAATGTTTTGGAGTCACTTCCAGATTCCATTGGCTGTTTGCATAAATTGAAGATTCTGGATGTCTCTAGCAACAAGCTTTGTTCCTTGCCGGATAGCATTTCTAAATGCAGGTACATGTGCTTCTTTCTTTTCATAACAAAAACATCTAAAAGTGTCGAAAAACATTGTCCAAACATGGTCAGTAACGAGTTAAGATAGGTATTTAAAAAATGGTGACTTAATGAGCGGGCCAAATATGACCAATCACCAAACAAAAATCAAATTGACCCGTTTTCATATAAATTTGTTCGCATTAATAATTATGATTTACATTTACAACCATCTGCTGCAAATTAGTAATGACTTTTTTGTTTTGTTTTGTTATAGGTCACTGATAGAACTTGATGCCGGTTTCAATAGGCTATCATATCTACCCACAAAAATTGGGTATGAACTAGTATATTTGAAGAGGCTTTCAATCCCTCTAAACAAGGTGCGCAACTTCCCTACTTCTATTGGTGATATGAAATCTCTCCAATTGCTTGACGCACACTTCAATGAGCTACGAGGACTACCAAAATCCATCGGAAAGTTATCAAATCTCGAGGTACTTAACTTAGGCAGTAATTTCAGTGATCTCACTGAGCTCCCTGACACACTTGGTGATTTGACCAGCCTCAGAGAACTTGATGTTAGCAACAATCAAATCCAAGCACTACCTTTGACCTTTGGTCGTCTTGACAAGTTGACCAAACTTAACATTGACCAAAATCCGTTGGTAATCCCTCCAAAAGAAGTGGTGGAACAAGGTATTGGAGCGGTTAAGGTGTTCATGGCTCAAAGGTGGTTTGATATGCTAGTTGAGGAAGAGGAAAGAACTAGACGTGAACAAGAAGTGTTGGCTCAAGCGAGTTGGTTGAGTCGTAGCACGTCATGGTTGGCCGGTGCGGTTGTTGGTGCTGCTGGGACTTTATTTTTGGGAGGAGAAAGTGATGATCCTTACCTTGATGAGGAACGATGAATATAGAGCGGAGTAATGGGTGGTAAGAGGTAACGGGTCAAAACAGGTTTGGGTCAAAATGAAACAATTCTTTGGTATGGCGGATTTATTAAAGTTTAACATTAATTAATCTATTTTGTCTAAAATAAAATAATTACACTACATATTAATAATACATTTTAAGCAAGTTTCTACTCGTTTAACCTATTTAACCTGTTACGTTTTAGTGT
Organism: Tanacetum coccineum; assembly: GCA_026074375.1. Taxonomy (NCBI): domain Eukaryota; kingdom Viridiplantae; phylum Streptophyta; class Magnoliopsida; order Asterales; family Asteraceae; genus Tanacetum; species Tanacetum coccineum. The sequence goes on from BQNB010014956.1 coordinate 19,458, forward strand.
TAAGCTGAAAACGTGGAACATGTGCATAGAGTTTTGCAGGCAAGAAAATAAAGTACAAATAATGTGTTTTTTGAGGTTAGGCAGCTTAAAGTTGAACAAACTGATCTGGTAGGTTGTAAGTTGTAACCACACATTTGCCTTGTTTCTTTGTGAAGTGGAATAATGTTTTGATTGTCATGTACTTTGCTAAATACTTAATTGACTTGGGCCTTATGTATGCAAATAGATATTTCGTTTTATATTTTATTTTATTTTATTTGCCAACTTGTGTCACTGTGATATATATTTAGAGGCGTCAAATGAACTCAAATTATTATATTTGCATGTTAAGTCATACAAGACGAATATTCGCGCAAATAGACGGTGTATATCAGCCAATAATTTACTTGCGAAATAGTGATTCTGGTTCGACCCTTGATACAAAGCGCGTGTTTTTTGAAATAAAAAGCGTGTATTTAAAGTGCATTAAGGGTACTTAAAGTTTAGAATTGATAAAGCTTAAAATGCATTAAGGGTGATTAAAGTTAATTTAAGCAAACTACATTAAATTAAGTTTCAAAATTCAAATTCAAAAAACGACGCACTCATTATAAATAGCAAAGATTAATATTTCTTTTAGATTTGTGGCGTTTACCCACATTTGTTTTAGATGGAAATAAAGTTATTTAAGAAAAAATTGTCTTCCTTTAACACTTTTAAACTTGTCTCATCATCCAAGGATTTTTGTATAGTGATATGTGAGTTCTTCATTAACCTAGGTTCAAGTTTCGCTGAAGATTTTTATGAGATACATTGTAAGACAAGTAGTATAGGTAAGTGACAAAATGTGTAAGTGTAAGAACTTGTATATTGGTAAGTGACAAAATGTCTAATCTGAATTTAAATCTAAATGTAAGAAAAATAACAAAAGTGCATTTCTTTCTTTAAAGACCATGTGATGAGTGAGATAGTGATGTTTTTGCAAAATCTCATCTGTTCCAATGATTTAGTAACTAATTACTCAAACTATCAAAAAAACATTTGTTTAATGAGCAATATACTTTAGGGAGTAAACTGTAAAAATCATCCCTGTGGTTTATAGTTTGTGGCACTAATCATCCCTAGTCGATACTATTGACACTAATCATCCCTGAGTGGTGAAACGTTTGGCAAAAATCATCCCTAAAGTGATATTTTTGCAAAACTTTTTGCAAAACTTTTTGCAAAAATCATCCCCAATAAGGATGATTTTTGCCGGATATTTGCCACTTAGGGATGATTAGTGCCAATAGTATCAGCTAGGGATGATTAGTGCCACAAACTATAAACCACAAGGATGATTTTTGCAGTTTACTCTACTTTAGGGGACAACAAGTGTGATTGCTCGCGGGATGCTGCGAGGCGTTAATTTTTTTTTGCTGGTTTATTTTTTCGGTCTCATGTTTAATACTTTGTTTTTTTTCTTATATAGGCTTATTTGTTGAGCCTCATGTTTAAAGATTTATTTTTTGGCTATTTGAGTTTTTTTTAATATAATTTTATGAGATTTGGGTAAATATGTGTTAAGCATGATTGTTCGGGCGTTGATGCGTGACATTAATTGATGCGAGGCGTTAAGTTTTTTTTTTTTTGTGCGGGTTTATTTTTCCGGTCTCATGTTTAATAGTTTGTTTTTTTATATGGGTTTATGTGTTAGGCGTCATGTCGTGGGTATTTTTGTATCTGAATAAATCAGTACTTTTGTTTTTTCCTATTTTGTGCCGAGCAATTTTTTTATATTAATTTGTGCGGACCGGGTTTATTTATTCGGTCTCATGTTTAATAGTTTGTTTTTTTTATATGGGATTATGAGTTTGGTCTCATGTCGCGGATATTTTTTTATCTGAATAAATAAGTACTTTTGTAATTTTGTTTCCTATTTTATGCCGAGCAATTTTTTTTTAAAATTATCGAGTTAAAGAAAAAAAAATTTGTCAAATGGGCCGGCCCAAAATGAAAGCCCAATGGGCCGGCCACTGTAACAACTACGTCAAAACGACCTAGTTTTAACTCATAGTGTATATATATAATATATAATTTTTGAACAGACTCAAATCTCAATTACTTATAATAAAATTTTAACAGTGGTCAACAAAGGCGACCTCATACTAGGCAATAACATTATAGGGAGTACTAAAGAAAACAATATTTACATGTGCTTATTCTGTGACATAGCATTATTAAATTAGTTTAAAAGTTGTTCTTATAGGCCACCAATAGACATGATCTCAAAAACAAGTAACAATTGGTCAACCACTATTATTCTCTTCCATTTCAAATTTTCAACCTTATACCATCATAGAAGTATACCATGATCACTAGACCAACCACAACTACAACCACGGTTTCGTGCTTGTTCGTTATGATTTCGGCATTGCACATATTGTTAAATGATAACAATGATAATGAATCATGGTGGTCATGGTTTCTCATTCCAGTATTGGGTGCATTTGTGGTGGGAGCATTATTAGTTGTTATGGCTAGAGCGACTATGGTGACATTGATAACCGTGTTTGTGATGCTAGCTTGTACGGGGAAACGACGTCGAGTTTTGGTATGTGAAGGAAGGAAGATTAGTAGTGAAGTTTTAGAGTATTTGTTTAAGGTTTTGATCAAAGAGAGAAGCCTTGTGCTTGTTGCTTGTGCTGCATTTGTGACCTCTATGGTCATGGTTTGGGCTTCTTAGACAAGAAACCGAAGCCGAAGCCAAAACTGCATCCGATTTTGTATATAGTATTTTGATGTTTTCGGGTATTTTTCGTTGATGTATCTGTAGGTTCAAGTTTCAACTCATGGATCTATTAAAAGTTGAAACCATGACAACTTATTGAACGAAAACAACTTGGTTGACACGTTGAGTTAGCATTTTTTTTCTTTTCTTTTTGTTATCAAGAGAGCGTACATGTGATTACCAAGAGTGAACGTTAAACTACCTTTCTATCGTTTACATTGTTCCTAATTTCCTATTGTGTGCATTCAGTTGTAACTTTCAGACATTTTACATGTACTTGGGCGGCATATAATAAGTACATAGTGTTTGCATCAGGAGAATACATTGCTACAAGCCTACAACAACAAACCAACCGTATGGAAAAAGCATCATGTAACCATGTTTTACTCAATCTATCAGGTACAACGACCGTCACATAACTAAACAAATTTTCAATTTATACTTGAATAAATAATGTCAATGCTCAAGAACACACGTATAGGGGTTATGAAAAAACAAATATGTAATTCAACCCTAGCGAATAAATCACAATTGAACTCAGCTTTGCAAACAAAATCAGAAGAGATCAGACCCATATGTGCTAATACTTAGAAAGTATGTACCTATATACAAGTATATACTTCCAAAAACATTGCAAAACCTTTTTAAAAACTGAAAGAACTATAAGATAAACGGAGGTTATGGCATACGCCATTTGTTTCGTGAGTGAGTTCAACCGCTAAACATGCTTATAAGCTCGCCTTAACATTTCTCAGAATGCAGCAATGCCCTGGGTCGGTGTTTGATACCAGTTTTGAACATGTGTACGAAGGAGGTATGACTATCTTTTTATATCTCTGAGATAATCATCAAATCAAACGTGAATCCTTACCCGACTCTTGACTTTTTAAAGTTGAGATGACAACACTTACTTCTCAAAAGATGGATCAGGCTCAGAGACGTGAACGTTACAAAGATGAGCAACTTCTTGACGAGTTTCAGGAGAAAGATTCTTCAAGATATCCGATACAACTAAACCATGTTTCTTTTTTAGTTCGTCCAGCTCTTTTTGCTGCTCAATAAACAAATTCTCGAGTTTTCCCACAATGATTTCAACTTCACTTTCATCTTCATCTTCATCTTCATTTTCTTTCCTATCATCTTCATTTTCATTCTTATCATCTTCATTTTCTTTCTTAGGATCTTCATTTTCTTTCTTACGATCTTCATTTTCTAATAAAGGTTCTTTGGTTAACTCCAGAGAATCATGATTACTTGATGGTGTGTTATCTTCAGAGGCATTTGAAGGTTGTGGTCTAAGTGGAGAGAAACTTCCTTTGGGTGAATCGCTCCAGTACTTTCGACCTGAAGGTAATCTTTCGAGAGCTAAAAGACCAGGTGATTTGACGCCTAAAGGGGATGGAGACTCACTTTGAGGTTCAGAAGCTGAGTCAACAGAAGGTGAAGCTGAAGCTTCATTGTCTTCTTGATCATCGAAGTAATCCCGAGGTGCCCAATCTGGAATACATGACCGAATTTCTGCATCAATCATTTCAGAGATTGTAGATACGTCTTGATCTGTTAAGTCTAGCTCTTCGACCATTTCACTAGCAACAGCAATTGATGTATCATTGTCAGTGTCGAATGGGAAGTGAATGTTTCGAACATGACCTGGCCAACAATGCAAAACCTCAAATTTTAGGATAGAAAGATACAAATAAATTGAAAAGAGATTCTCAGTCTCCAAAACTAGAGGTGGCAAGTTTGACATTTACTTGGCTAACAGGTTACATTTTATCGCTAATGGTTAGAATAAGAAAAAGGAAACTTACTAATATAACCCTTTCTGAGTGGGGCATACAATAAAATGGCCAACACAATAAATATTTATACAAAGTAACCTTTTTTTTTAATAACTTATATACCACGAATAATTTGCTCAAACTATATTTTTTCGTATTTTTTTAGATGTGTTTGCGAAATTTCACAGAAATGGGTGAACTCGCCCAAAGTCAGTGTTTAATGCACATTAGAGTATTATTGACCTAACATGATTTATGTAATCATATTTGACATACCAACTATTCATCAAAAGTTCTAGAGTTTAAAACTAAAAGGGTATCAGTTCAACCCAATCACACCTGGCCCATTTTGACCCATTACCCGGCCCTTCCGAACAGTTTGCCACCTCTATAAAACATAACAAAGATCAACAAACAACCTGTGGTATCTTCTATCCGTAGTTTTAAGAATACTGTGTTCAAGTCTCTCATTTGACCTTTCACAGTGAAATCTCTAGCAGTATCGGGTATAGCTGGTGCTTTGCCTTTGTCAGGATTATCGACATCGTCATCTATAAAAACTTATCAGAAACTAGAAGAATATATAGCAAATAATTTTATTAAGCGCCGTGCAGTCTGCAGATTTTACCTAGATGGGAATTGGATGGACCTGGTTTATTTGCACAGGTACTGTGTTCATCATGCAGAAACGGATCCATCAGCAACTCCTTAGCGGATAACCTATCAGAAAACTTGGCAATACACTTCTCTACAAATGATCTAACTTCAGGATCCTTCACTTTTGCTAACGAAGCGGGTTTGACACCCTAACAAGATTAAGGGAAGGTAAACTATAACTGTGTAGAACTAGTTTCACAGAAGTAAACGAATATAAGTTGGCAACATATAGAAAACATGTACTCCATGCTAGTAAAGGTGAAATTTTCAAACATTTTACTTATAAATGGTTCAGTTTTGGTTGTGTTTCATCTCAAACAGTCAAATGGGTTGGATAAATTTGTTTAGCTAAAAGAGAAACGAACTAAAAATCGTCCAAAGTTTAAGTTTAAAGAAGCCATATTTTAAATCCTTTCATACAAAGTAACTAGATTATTTTACTGAAAAAATTTATTCCAACAATTTTATCATGAAAAGGATAAAATATAAGATTTAGTACATTTGGTTCCCACCGTACTCTCTTCTATATTACGCAAAGTCAGGATCCAGTTAAAACATCATCCCCTTTTGACTAATCTGATGCATCCCAATAGTACTAGAATCTGGAAACTTGCCTTGGTATGCAGAAATTACTAATCGTTCACTTTTGGCATACACAAGTCATATGTGACCTATGTGAGCACTTTGATCTTAGGGCAAAAACATTATTTTCTCAAAACATTGATTTTGAGTATCAACCAGTTCTTATGGCTTACTATATTAAACTCTGAAGCTGAAAATAGAAGGGGGAAACGCTCACGACAATCATGTAACTTGAATCAACCAATGAACATTAACTCTTATAACATAAGAACACTTCAGAACCAAAAGGTGCATAGTTTTGATATAATACGTCACCCTGTGGTCTGGTCTGATTCAATACTGGGAACCCACAAAGAATTAAGCCATTTTTCAACAGTGAAGTGACAACGAAACACGGTTTTGATGAGTTAGATGAACATTAACTCTTACAACATAAGAACACTTCAGAACCAAAAGGTGCATAGTTTTGATATAATACGTCACCCTGTGGTCTGGTCTGATTCAATACTGGGAACCCACAAAGAATTAAGCCATTTTTCAACAGTGAAGTGACAACGAAACACGGTTTTGATGAGTTAGATGAGCATTAACAGATTTTTCCCTGAGTCACACTCTGTCTCTCACGATCCTACCAGTATAAAGATATATGTATATACACACATGTAACCAAGTGGCGTTTGGGCAAATGGCACTAAGAGTCAAATGTAAGGAACTGAAAAGGAAACTGATAATGTATTACTTACCGATGTGACTTTCTTATATATCTGGGCAGCATTAGCACATTCACAATACGGATACTCAAATGTCACCAATTCCAGTAAGCACATTCCAAAGGCATATATATCTACAAGTTCATTATATTCCTCCTCATAAAGCTCCGGTGCCATGAACTCAGGAGTACCTAAACATAATACAACATACACCATACATCAGTAGTTTTTAATGTATCAATGACCTATCACAATATATAAACAAAACATGCACTCACCAATAACACTGTGAGCAGAACGAGCCTGGCGAAGAATGGCTGCCAAACCAAGATCCCCAATTTTCACCTCTCCTTGATTCCCGTTAACAAAAATGTTGTCACATTTGAGATCACGATGTATAACCGGAGGGTCATGACTGTGAAGATACAAAAGTCCCTCCAATATTTGTTTAGACCAATTCTTCAATGCTCTAAGATCTACATGCTTATGTTTCTTGCGATACCTATAAACATGTCAAGCATGCTTATGTTTAATACTACACCGAGTACATGACAACCACATGTCTTAAAAACCAAAAGAACTCAAAATAGATCAAACGTACTGTCTTAATGTTCCAGATGTGAAAATCTCAGTGATAAAGTTGATATGTTCGTGCGATGTGTCAACCCAAGAATTGTAGAATTTGATAATGTTCTTGTGCTTAAGTGTTTTAAGCAAATGAACTTCAGAGTATAGACGCTCGAGCTCCTCAGGGTTCCTTAAGACATCACAAACCTTTATTTGATTCCAAGCTACTTCAATTCCTTCCAATTCATCAAATGCTTTGTATCTAAATTGCGATTATTAATCAAGGAATAAAAAATACTAGTAGTACAATACACTTGCTCCCTCCAGTTCCAGAAACACAGCCTAGTAATTTCCAATTGTGCATTTCATCTAAAACATCATATATCATCATTGTTAATTCATTGTTGATGTAAAGTTGCAAATAAGATATGACGTTAAAGGGGCATTTGAGATTTTGCTTCTTAAAGATTGTTTAGAGTAAGCATTCTTAATTTGCTTATTTGAAACACCTCAAGGGGGGTTTGGGATTGCTTAGGTTTTCTGCTTAGCTGCATATTTTGGAGTAGATAAGCAGTTTGAATAATCCAAAAATGTTTATGCTTATCTTTGCCTCTTTTGGGGGAAAATGAGCAGATCTCAACACGTAGCCCGGTAGCTTCGTATTTCAATGTGCTTATACGAGACAAAACTCATATGACATGTATTCGCCAATTTTTACAGGATTTGCATATCCAAAGTCCAAACACTATTATGTGAAGTGCTTGTTTTCTAGCTACATAAAACGGGTAAAAAGATAGACGTATGAGGATTTCCCTGTTCAGATTACCCGGGGAGGGCGAACATTTTTGACTCAGATGCGGCCTCACTGGTTAATCCCAGGACTGTTTCTGACCCTTCCAAATGTACACACCTAGCGAGGTATGAACGCTTGACCTCTTGTGAGGAAACCAAGGACCTTACCACTAGGCCATTTGGTTGTGGTTATTTTCTGGCTACTTAGCATAAGCATAATCGGAAATACTAAGAGTGTGTTTAGTTAAAAGGAAACACCCTTGTTTTCCACCACATGTTTTGTACAAAACAAGGAAAAGAGAGATTGCGATCAAATCAAATGTTTCCCATCAAATTTTCTACAAAACAGAAAATTTCCTAACTAAGTGCACCCTAAGCAATCCAAAACACCCTCTAATTTCGTATCTGCTTATTACGTTCTTCAAATGCAGATAAGTAATTTTGAGTGTTTCAATAAACCAGCTTATCAACTTACTTTAACATACTTTCAGAAATGTACTACTCCGTATTATCATAGCTGAACTAAAAAAAACATACTAAATTCAAATTTCGTCTCGCTATCTTACTTCTGCTGACATTTCAAAACCCAAAAACTCACGAAAATACCTCTTGACACGGCAGCAAAAGTATTATATCGACCGTATAACCGGATGACATATATCACTTCCAATAATCAATCACAGCATTTTTAAATATAAACAAGTAGGGAGTAGTAGAAAATGTAAATATAAAAGGATACACTTTTTTAAAAGCACCCTTTCCCAACACTTCTTTATACTGCAAAACAAATTGTCACAAAATCACAAACAAAATCCAAAATTTTAAATTAAAATAAAAAATACTGACCCGACCGTAACGACCCGATGGATCGATCTCAACAAAATCAGTATCTGGATCATCCGGTTCATGATCCGAAATTGATGAATCCAATCCCATTAAAACCCTAATTATTTACAAATTCACTTCTTATTTCACATAATTTCACAATCAATTGTCAAGTTAGGGTTTGTATGAATTGGGGAAGGATCGAGATGAAGTATGATGAAATGAAGCTTCTTAATTAGTGAAATTATTAATATAATTAAAATTTAGATCAAATCTAATAAATATAAAGAAATACTAATATAAAAAGGTTGAATTTGGAAGTATTATCAAAAGTCGTTTTTTAGGGGAATTTGGATATAAATATTTTAATGGGTTTTACATGAATAACCCTCAACTATGGTTTAATGCGCATGTGAAATATATTTGGCGAAAGTAGTTGGACTTGTAGCTTTTGAAAATGGAAGTTTGTAAGAGCTTGAGCCGGATGTCACGCCCCGCCCGATTTTACGAGGTTACCTGGGATTCCGGATTGTTCTACACTTGACTAGAAGACTTAGTGGAATTCTATAGAAAGTGAAAGAAGGTCTTGGAATCCCTTGGAAGATCAAGGAAGCCTTTGGAAACATTAGAAGCTTCCACCCATGAAAGGTTGTAGAATATGGGCCTTCTTGGAGTTGTAACTATTAGCCCTAGTGTAGCCCTAGATTTGTAGTATAAATAGAGTCATCCTCATTTGGGGAAATCATTTCTCAATTCACTTGTAATCTTCTCTTGTAAAGTTTTCTTTAGTAATACAAAGCATTTCCCCATTTCACTTGTGTTCCTTTCTTTAAAGCTTTCTTAGTTGCATAGATCGTAGATTGTTCGAGCAAGGCTGACTTAGTCGAGACTAAGTGCCGCACAGAAGACCCTTGTCGAGACAAGTCCGTGACAAGTGGTATCAGAGCCAGGTTGATTCGAGGCGATGGCGAATGAAACCGAGAAGAATTGTGCTAGTGAAAGTACGGTTGTTGACGAGAACCGGGGTCGAGACGATGCACTTCAACACCCCAAGAAGAGGTACGTCCAAGGACATTGTGGTAAATTTGGATAAGAGAGTGGCGGGTGTTGAGACATCCATGCCGGAGTTGAAGACCCAAGTTGAGGGCTTGGAAGGTTTGGACTACGACTTCATGAGTATGAGGGAGGACTTTCGAGTGGCCCTCAATACTCTTAGTGGCGACTTGATGCGTGAAATCTGTGGCGTAAGAGATATGTTCATGGATGAGATCATGAAGATACGGACGGAGTTTGGAGAAGAGGTCTCCACACTTCATCAAACCATTGAAGACTTGCAAGCGGATGTGGCGTTGTGCAAGCGATCCTTGGCTAGTGGAGGCGGCAACACTAATCATGGGCCAAAGTTGGATGTTCCTAAACCATCACCGTTCGTGGGAAGCGGGAAGCTAGGGTGGTTGATGATTTTTTGTGGGAGATGGAACAATATTTGGAAGGTGTCAATGTGGTGGATGATGAGATCAAGTTGGCGACCCGATACTTGAAGGATACTGCGGCGTTATGGTGGAGACGTCGGTATGGAGATATCGAGTGAGGTACGGCACTATCGATACTTGGGTTGAATTCGTGGTGGATTTCAACAAGCAATTCTATTCGGAGAATGCTAAGAACGAGGCAAAGTGTAACACCCCCAAATTGGGTAGCATGAATTTTGTCCGGGAGCGTTACTTCATGAGTACATTGCATAAGATATGAGAGAACGACCTCTAAATGTTTCGTTTGAAAAGATATCTTGTAAAGTTTAGACTCATATGCACATCAGTTATGTCAAGCATCCTATTCACCTGAGAAATACATGCTTAAAAGTGTCAACATAAAGTTGGTGAGTTCATAGGTTTATGTAAGTATAAATGTTGGTTCAAGATTTGTAAAGTGTGTATGACCATTTCAACCCTTATAATAGTCACAAAAATGTAAGTATGCATGTTGGAAATCAAAGATTTGTAAAGTGTGTATGACCATTTCAACCCTTATAATAGTCACAAAAATGTAAGTATGCATGTTGGAAATCAAAGATTTGTAAAGTGTGTATGACCATTTCAACCCTTATAATAGTCACAAAAATGTAAGTATGCATGTTGTAAATCAAAGATTCATAAAGTGTGTGTGACCAATGTAACACATACAATAGACACGAAAATGTGATTACGATTACTCTAAGTTCATGATACTGAGGCTCGGACTTGTAATGTATGCCAATCTTTTCAGGCACTGTAAATGTTCAAGTAAGTGTCGTTCAATGCTCCGACATGGTATAACGTTCGTTAGTTCAATCCGTCAAACTAGTGAGAGCTACTCACCCGAATGAGGTTGTCACGCCCAAATAGATCTATTTTATAACACTCGCGCCTACCAATCATAATTAACAGTTCATGCCCCTTAAGATAATTGTAGCACCTCGGAAAAATTTAGAACTCCTTGTCATTTTACACAAGAGTATGTATCGCAAGCCATTTCAATTTTTGCCATTTTCTTCCAATAAAAAGTTATCCTTCAAGCGACATGCAATATTTTACGCTATTGAGAATTATAATAGCATGTAAACGAGTTTGTGATCAATCATGTAAATGAGTTTGTAAACGAACATGTAAACGAGTTTGTATGTAAGTTATGAAAATAAGTATGTAACAATTTGTAAATGCGCATGTATTCTCACCCCAAAAAGTGATAAAGTATATGTAATACGAGTAAAACGTGAGGCTATAAACTCACCTCTAGTGAAAGTAGTGATTATCGCAAAATCAACAAAGTAATCGTCACGGACAATTCGTAACGCAACCTAATTAATTATAGGTCATATAAATATAATGTATTTAAAATAAATACAACAATATAAATTATAGAGTATATATCACCACCTAATAGTTTTGTTTAATTTGTAAGATTGAAACAATATTTAAAATATTTACTTTGGAAAATAATGTTCAAAGTGTTTGTGTTTTGGTGATAAAAATATTATTCTTTATTCTATAATTGATTATCGTTAATAATAAATTGATTTTAATATTTTTAGTCTTTATGTAATGATTTATATAAATGATTTTATTGTTATAAAATAATATTTATTAGTTAAAAACATATATAAAATATTATTATAAGCAATATGAATTATTTCTTAAAGTTTTATAGCCCAAACGACCCAGAAAACCACTCGTAAACCCCTTTTTATATTTCTAGTAGCTCACATGTAGTTTTTATAAAAATAGTGCACAAGAGTAAAATAGTGCATAGAATCTTTATAAATTCATAACTTTCGCTTTTTAACTCCATTTTAAACGTTCTTTATATGTACGAATGTGTGACCGTGATAAATCTAAATGAATTTATATTTACAAGAATTTTTATTACATTCTCTACAGGAATAGTAACAATAATCTGTTATTTATAAAAATACTTTTTATAAATTTAATTATCGAAATCTTGTAAAAATCATAACTCTTTCGTTTTAATTCCGTTTTTAATATTCTTTATATCCACGAAATCATGTTGAGATCTTCTAACAAAACAAAATGTTCATACATTTTTATCAGTTTCAAAACAGTAGCAGTTTTTATAAAACTAGTTTTATAAAAACACTTTTACATATTTAATTATCATAATCTCGTAAAATTCATAACTCTTTCATTATAGCTTCATTTTTTGAGTTCCTTATATGCTTGAAATTCTCATAAAATGTACTAATTGAATCTAAGGTTTGTATATTTTATAAAAGTTCAAATTCTAATAGAGGGTATAAAATGTTTGTGTAATAAATATAATTTATAACTTGTTTTATAAATTATAATATGATAAAATTATTTTCAATTCCCCTTAATTAATCTATTACCACAATCTTGATATGATCTTTAGTCTCTTTATTTTGTCATCATTTTTGTCCAATATGTCCAAACAAAATGTCCACAATAATTATTTATCTCAACAATAATCATATAATTAATCCAACACTTGTAATATATATAATAAAATGTGTTCTTGCTTTCTAATCATATTTGTACCATGAACATATGTTTACTTGAATATGTGTAACCTTGTATTATTTATAAACTCCATAAAATAATTACTAGATGGTGAATCAACAATATACAAACATGTAAATATGAAAATGAAATGATTTTAAAATATTAGGGTTTATGTTAGACCTTGAATGAATGAATGATGATAATAAACACAATCTAATCTAGTTCTTCAACCCGAAATCCTTATTTAAAACCCTAGTTTTCACTTCTTGAAAAGCCTAGATCTTATGAACCCAAGTCTTGAAATAACCTTGATATACCTTAAATATCAACCCTAGAAATATTTGTATACTTGTAATCTTGTTAAAATAAAAACTATGAATTGTTTTAGGTGTGTATTTTGAGTTGTGACGTAGAGAGGTAAAACAAGAGGGTTTTGTGTTTGATTTTCTAGCAATTGTATATGTGTGTTTAAGGCTTGAGTTTAGGTCCTATTTATAGTGTAAGACTTGAAGTAAACCACTTAGCAAAACCATCAAATGGTAAGGGAGAGGGACGGTTTAGAGGACAAGGATGGGATGGAAATTAACAAATCACTAGCTAGCTCTTATAAGAACATATTGGATGTGAAGTGATTAACATATTAAGTACAAGTGCTCTCCTCCTCCCTAGGAGGAGGGGCACGGCTAGCAATGGGAGATGACAAGAAATGCTTGGTTATCCTATGGACAAGGGCTCTTGGTGTTTACTTGGTGGGTAAAAGGAAGATGGTAAGTACTTGGAATGACCTTTGTGGGGAATTAGTATATTTATTTGTGTTTCATTCCATGTAAAACCGGCCCTATGGTGAATAAGTGTAGAAATGATTAAGTTTTTGGGTATTGGGTATAATTGTGGGTATTTGATTGTGTGTAGATAGGTAGAATGGTTTACATGTATGCACAAAAGTAATTTATTGTGAAACGTAAACGTTTTACGTAACCGATAAAAATAAAATATGAAAAGTTAATAATTATCCTCGTAAAAATAGTATAACACTTGTTTGACATAAACTTTTATTTGTTTGATGTCGGTTTACGTTGATTGTTGATTTTTAGTTTACGGGATTTAACTAAACGCTTGAAATTAAAAGTAAACGCGCAAAAGTTTAAAATAAATAGTTGAATATTTATTGATATAAAATGACGCGAAAATGCGGATTGTTATAGTCTCCCCGTGTTAAAAGAATTTCTTCCGAAATTCAAGTTGAGTTGCCTTCCGGAATGGTGTTGGGGAAGAGGTGTGGGTTTCAATTCCTTGATGATGGTCAAACTTGCCAGCAGATTGTCCTAGGGTGACTAACGATGCGTCTTCGGCTTTTCGGCTTAAGATTTGGTATAAGATGACATCGACTTTATGGTAAGATGGTGTAAGAGTTTACTTAGTTATTATGAGTATTAGCTTGGTTCCTCGTGATAAATACGTTTTATGAATACGCACACAAAACCTGATATAGATAGAAAATTGGTTCTTGACAAGAAGTTTTAAGGTGACTACTACTCAGCATGGCATGGTCCATTCCTGAATTATACATAGGTGATCAGGCTATGTATATTTGAGGTCTAACGATGCGATGCTCATTTTTGTCATAATAGTGTTATGTATAAGGTAGTATCAAAATGGTTTACAGTGTGAGAAAATAATTCACAAGATAAGGAAACAAGGTAGTTTATAGGATGACAACAAAATAATTTGCTAGATGACCGTACGATGGTTTATAAGATAATAGTTAAATAGTTTAAGATAGTAAAATAATTTATGCGATGGAAACAAAATAGTTCCATAAGGTAAAAACAAGATGTTAGTTTATTTTACTATAGTAAAACAATTTGTCAATGATAGTAAAATGGTTTATCATGTGATAGTGAAATGTTTCATAAAGTTACAATGTTTTAGTAAGTGGCTTGCATGAATAAATAGAGAGTTAAAATAAAATTGACAAAATCTTCACAACACCATAATTTTATAGATAATTAGGTTCATTGTTTTTCCCACCAAAAGATTACATGGTTTCTTAATACTACAAATCTCCAATACTAGATAATACATAAATCGTGAAGCAAGATATCTATGAGCGTTGTCCAAACTGACTGGTCACGAACTCCTTGAGCTTCTTGAAGTCCTCTCGGTCTTGATGGTGGGACTCTTGAACCGAAGCCAACTAACGCTCAATCTCAATACGAGCGAGTCGCTCATGGTTACGAGTAACCGTCTCGATTGCCTCCATAGTCCTAATTATAGCGCGCAGTGAAGCATTCTCTGCCTCAGCAACATCTACCCTAAATCTCAAAGCTGTCAACTCCTCCTATATGGGCACCCTTAGCAAATGCTCTTGTATGCCCCGTATTTCCTCCCCGTATTGGGCTAGTATCCTCACAACGGTCGCTGGAGGAAAAACAACTGAAGCGACGGGTACTGAGTGGATAACATCCACACTGATGTCAATCATGTCTTCGAAACTCCCGTGGAAGAAATGAGCATAGACAGGAATAACAGGCGCAACCATAACCTGCACCAACAAGAGTTTATATAAATCGCCTTTACATGAAACCATGCAAGATGCGTGCAGTATGGAAGGTAAACGTAATGCAAGATGATGTATGGTAAAATGAATATGCACTCATGGCAGGGATGAAAACATAACATGGCGAGATGAAATGCATCATGGCATAAATGAATGATGGTAAAATATTATATAAGATAAATTAATGCTTTGGATAATGTTTAGGACATACGAGCGTATAGTATTACTTTGCCCTAAGAAATGTTATAGTATTTATATAAATAATTCTTATATAAATAAATATAAATATACGTAAGGGAATGTAGGCATATATGTATATATGTATGTCATGTAAGCACGTAATGTAAGCCACTAAACAAGTAGTGTGTATGCACATGAAAAAGTTTGATGTGATGTAATGTTTGTGAAGACAGTTATAGTCTAGGTAAATATGCAACCTAGTTCTCTATAACCTTGGCTTTGAATACCAATCTGTAACACCCCCAAACTGGGTCGCAGCAGAATTATGTCTGGGAGCGTTACTTCATGAGTACATTGCACAAGATATGAGAGAACGACCTCTATATGTGTCGTTTGAAAAGATATCTTCTAAAGTTTGGACTCCAATGCACATCAGTTATGTCAAGCATCCTATTCACCTGAGAAATACATGCTTAAAAGTGTCAACATAAAGTTGGTGAGTTCATAGGTTTATGTAAGTATAAATGTTGGTTTAAAGATTTGTAAAGTGTGTATGACCATTTCAACCCTTATAATAGTCACAAAAATATAAGTATGCATGTTGGAAATCAAAGATTCATAAAGTGTGTGTGACCATTGTGACACATACAATAGTCACGAAAATGTGATTATGATTACTCTAAGTTCATGATACTGAGGCTCGGACTTGTAATGTATGCCAATCTTTTCAGGCACTGTAAATGTTCAAGTAAGTGTCGTTCAATGCTCCGACATGGTATACGTTCGTTAGTTCAATCCGTCAAACTAGTGAGAGTTACTCACCCGGACGGGGTTGTCACGACCAAATAGATCTATTTTATAACACTCGTGCCTACCAATCGTAATTAACAGTTCATGCCCCTTAAGATAATCCGTAATCATTTCAAAGATAAAGTAATGTACTTGCGTCCAAAAATGAAAACAAACAATGTATCCTACTGCGAGATATGTAAATGAGTATGTAAACGAGTTTGTAATGAGTATGTAAACGAGTAAGTAAACAAGTATAAGTGAAAACAAGTGATGTATCCCACCGCGAGATATGTAAATGAGTATGTAAACGAGTTTGTAATCAATCATGTAAATGAGTTTGTAATGGGTATGTAAACAATTTTGTAAACGTGTATGTAAACGAGTTTGTAAACAAGTTATGAAAATAAGTATGTAACAATTTGTAAATGCGCATGTATTCTCACCCCAAAAAGTGATAAAGTATATGTAATACGAGTAAAACGTGGGGCTATAAACTCACCTCTAGTGAAAGTAGAGATTATCGCAAAATCAACAAAATATATCGTCACGAATAGCCGGAATGCAACCGAATTAATTATAGGTCGTATGAGTATAATGTATTGAATAGATACAACATATAAATTTATAGAGTTAAATCACCACCTATTAGTTTTGTTTAATTTGTAAAAGTTGAAACAATATTTAAGTCACGCTTGTTAATTAAATGTCCAAGTATTTGCATTCGTAAAGAAAAATATTATCTTTATTCAATAATTGATTATTCGTTAATAATAATTGATTTAATATTTTTAGTATTTATGTAATGATATTATATAAATGATTTTATTGTTTTATAAAATAATATTTATAAAGTTAAAAACATATATAAATATTATATAAGCAATATGACATTATTTCTTAAAGTTTTTATAGCCCAAACGGACCCAAAAACACTCGTAAACCCCTTTTTATATTTCTAGTAGCTCATATGTAGTTTTTATAAAAATAGTGCACAAGAGTAAAATAGTGCATAGAATCTTTATAAATTCATAACTTTCGCTTTTTAACTCCATTTTTAACGTTCTTTATATGTACGAAATCGTGACGAGATAATCTAACATAATTTTATATTTACAAATTTTATTACATTCTCTACAGGAATAGTAACAATAATCTGTTATTTATAAAAATACTTTTTATAAATTTAATTATCGAAATCTTGTAAAAATCATAACTCTTTCGTTTTAATTCCGTTTTTAATATTCTTTATATCCACGAAATCATGTTGAGATCTTCTAACAAAAAAAATGTTCATACATTTTTATCAGTTTCAAAACAGTAGCAGTTTTTATAAAACTAGTTTTATAAAAACACTTTTACATATTTAATTATCATAATCTCGTAAAATTCATAACTCTTTCATTATAGCTTCATTTTTTGAGTTCCTTATATGCTTGAAATTCTCATAAAATGTACTAATTGAATCTAAGGTTTGTATATTTTATAAAAGTTCAAATTCTAATAGAGGGTATAAAATGTTTGTGTAATAAATATAATTTATAACTTGTTTTATAAATTATAATATGATAAAATTATTTCAAGTCCCCTAAATTAATTAATACCACAAATCTTGCATACTTTAGGTCCTCTTAATTTATGTCCATCATTTTTGTCCAATATGTCCAAACAAAATGTCCACAATAATTATTTATCTCAACAATAATCATATAATAAATCCAACACTTGTAATATATATAATAAAATGCGTTCTTGCTTTCTAATCATATTTGTACTATGAACATATGTTTACTTGAATATGTATAACTTTGTATTATTTACAAACTCCATAAAATAATTACTAGATGGTGAATCAACAATATAACAAATATGTAAATATAAAAATGAAATGATTATAAAAGATTACAGTTTATGTTAGACCTTGAATGAATGAATGATGATAATGAATACAATCTAATCTAGTTCTGCAACCTGAAATCCTTATTAAAAACCCTAGTTTTCACTTCTTGAAAAGCCTAGATCTTATGAACCCAAGTCTTGAAATAACCTTGATATACCTTAAATATCAACCCTAGTAATATTTGTATACATGTAATATTGTTAAAATAAAAACTATGAATTATTTTATGTGTGTATTTTGAGCCGTGAGATAGACAGGTAAAACAAGAGGGTTTTGTGTTTGATTTTCTAGCAATTGTATATGTGTGTTTAAGGCTTGAGTTTAGGTCCTATTTATAGTGTAAGACTTGAAGTAAACCACTTAGCAAAACCATCAAATGGTAAGGGAGGGGGACGATTTAGAGGACAAGGATGGGATGGAAATTAGTAAATCACTAGCTAGCTCTTGTAAGAACATGTTGGATGTGAAGTGATTAGCATATTAAGTACAAGTGTTCTCCTCCTACTTAGCAGGAGGGGCACGACTAGCAATAGGAGAGGATAAGAAATGCTTGGTTATCCTATGGATAAGGGCTCTTGGTGTTTACTTGGTGGCTAAAAGGAAGATGGTAGGTACTTGGAATAATCTTAATGGGGAATTAGTATATTTATTTGTGTTTCATTCCATGTAAAACCGTCCCTATGGTGAATAAGTGTTGAAATGATTAAATTTTTGGGTATTGGGTGTAATTGTGGGTATTTGATTTGGTGTAAATAGGTGGAATGGTTTACATGTATGCACAAAAGTATTTTATTGCGAAACGTAAACGTTTTACGTAACCAATAAAAATAAAATATGAAAAGTTAATAATTATCCTCGTAAAAATAGTATAACATTTGTTTGACGTAAACTTTTATTTGTTTGATGTCGATTTACGTTGATTGTTGATTTTTAGTTTACGCGATTTAACTAAACGGTTGAAATTAAAAGTAAACGCGCAAAAGTTAAAAATAAATATTTGAATATTTATTGACGTAAAATGAGATGAAAATGCGGATCGTTACACGAAGAGTCGGCTTCGTAAACTCAAGTAATCCAGAACGATACGGGAGTATGTCAAGGAGTTCACCACACTTGTCTTGGAGATTCCGAATCTTTCTGACCAAGACTCTCTTTTTTACTTTCTTAATGGTTTACAAGGATTGGCTAAGACAGAGTTGGAGCAACTTGGAGTTCAAGATCTCGCTACGGCTATTGCTCACGCTGAGTCCTTGATTAACTTTAGCACGAGGAGGGACTCTTCCAAGCCGAAAGATCAAAAGGTGAACCATGAGAAAGGTGGGGAGAAAAAAATGCCCAACCAAAGGTCTATCGTGCGCGTAAACCTCCCACCGGAAAGGATAAAAACTTAAAGATGAGTTACAAGAGTGGTGGATGCTTCATGATGCGGTCGTTGTAAACACAACAGGTTTTACAACTCCCTAGGCAGAGTACCTAATCGTTGCAGTGTAGTATAGCAAGGACTCAGGGGTTGTTATCGTTCTCTAGGGAAATAACGTGTGAAGGCTCGAACTAAATCTAACTAAGATCTAAAGGGGTTGAGAGAAGATTACTTTTGGTATTTTTTATATTTTTAGAAAGCAGGTAAAATCTCGGTTCTAAGAGGTGGTTTTGGTTTTAACTAATTAAACTAATATTAAACTAAACTACTTTGGTGAGAACTCGTATGAATAAACAAACGTATTTACTTAATCATGCATTACTCCTTAGTTTGCTTCTCATAATACTATTGCTTTGTCACACTTGTGATGATCTGTGTAAGTATTTCCTAGGTCATGAACGAATTACATGAATCCGCCGTCCATGTAATATTCCGTTAAGGCAACGCACAGGTAAGGTAGTATGAAGGCTATTACAAGGCCCCTAAGAGTACATTACATGCATTAAAACACTTAAGAGGGATCAACCATATTAGGGGTAAGGTAGTATGAAGAATGTTACCGATGGTATCCTTTCTACACACTCGTGTTTCCCTAGACGTCTATGATAATGTAATATTTTATAGCCAATTTTCTAGAGCCTAATGCGCACATCCATCATAAGAAGCAATATTAAGAGGATTTATAAACTAAGTTTCATGTAATCATAAGTAAATACTAATAGATCTAGCCTAACATGTTATAGAGAAGCGAAGAACAGTAATTAATTAGACAACACATAGACATATTAAAAGATTAAGAGATAAAGGACTTCACTTGATTAAAACATGAGTATAAGGCTAAAAACGACCTAAACAACTGCTAAACTTGAACCCTAAGTATAAAGTTCGTCTCCCAAAAGTTTCACACTAAAACCCTAAAAACGAGTTTGTATATATAGGAAATAGATCGCTACGCCGTCGCAAGAATCCTGATGTCGTCACTTCGCTGAATCTTCTAGGCTTTCATTAAGGCGATTACATTCTGATGCCGTCACAAAGGTCTTGACACTGTCACTTGTAAGTTCAGACGGCGTCACCACAAATCCAGACGCCGTCTCCATATACTGTACGCACTCTTTGAAAGTCACTTCGTGTAAAGCTGCAATCTTGTCCCGTTTCTTTTTAAATTAAGTCCAGGTCATGTGTATATCCTTCAAAAGCTTCCCAAATGCTAAAAACACAAAATGAAACGAGTAAGCACGTATTTTGGGCATATTTGCATGATTTAGAAGGTTAAATGACCTCGAAAAAGTATATAAAATGACACCTCATCAAATACCCCTACACTTGGGATTTGCTTGTCCTCAAGCAAATGAGCTTTTCTACCTAGACAATAGCAATATCGGAGGCATTTTAATTACTTTTAAAAGATAATTTATGACATAACCGATTAGACCTCGTAATTAAAAGCACGGAAAATATATTCTGGCACCTCACAATAAGCGTTTGGACTCTCTCTTTCTCTCGGGTGTATAATGAATTATAACAATAATGGAAATAGAAAATTAACACTCATTACCTGTCATAGCATATAAATTACCATAGGTTTGATAAAGGATCAAACTTCTATCTTTGTGACGTAAGCACCTACGAATTACTATCACAAAGGTTTTAAAGGCTTGTGATGTTTGGGTGTAAGTAAAACGGAAACGGATGGGATATATTTGGTTGACTTTGGGGTGAATTTGGGTGGTGGTGAGTTAATTAATATACAATAATACATGCAAAGGCGTTGCTAAGCCAAGACTCGACCACACTAAGACTAAGATATACTAACTATCTTGATATAAACATAAACATAAGCAAAATGGCAGCTCGTACAATTTTTCCCTCTTTTTTCAAATTTTTCCTTTTTTTTTATTTTTTTCGTACACTTTTGCTCTGCCATCTGCTGAAACATAATAGTATATGACTTGGGGTTTATAAACATACCCCTACACTTGAGTTTTAGAACTCATAAACATAAACTAATCTAATGACCCGAATTGAAAGGATCAAAATAACATGAAGTGTATTAAGCACATATAGGGGTAATAAATTGACTTTCTTCCCCAGTCATAAAATAAAAAAACTACCATGAACCCCAATCATCCCAAAACTGTATACACTAATAAAAGACTCGACTTAGCAACCACGTACTCAAGCAAATAATTAACTGGGTTTTAAAATAATGTACTAAAAATGAGACATACAAGGAAAGGCTAAGGCGATTTGGGTGTAACATTTTGGTAATGGTGTAAACAGTGCTCTTTATTAATAATCTGGAATCCACCATAAAATTACGAGAACCGCGAAAAGGATAGGCTTTGAGGGGTGTAATAGGAGTATCTTATACTAAAAATGAGTGCGAAGTAAGGGTGTGGGGATAGTTATATGATCGGGGAGACCATAATAATAGGTACATGTTTAAAACAGGGTTTATCCTAGTGCCTCTTATCATTTAGCAAATCATAATCACACAAATGCGATCTCACTAAGCAGTCTCAGGATGAATCTCAAAAGCAAGTTCTAGAATTTAATATACTACCGGTACACTCTCATATAGTTTTAATCGATATCAATGCTCCAGAAAAAGCGACAAAAGCACAATGCACGATCAAATCCATGAACGCGACACATGCGATTGCTCATTCCTTAACTCGATCAAGCTAAAGGTAAAACTATCTTAAGCACCAAAGATGGGTGCTTGAATTCCTAAAGATCTAGGGGCGAACCTCACATTTTTTGGGTGGAATTTTTTTTAGAGTAGTAGGGTTTTTGTGCTAGTCATATAATTCCTATCCATGAGACGCTAATAATACTCGGTTTTCATTGGTATGTGTCAAAAAAAATTTAAATTTGGGTTAAAATTACCTTCTACACTACGTTTTAGTATATTACTCATCATTTTAAGGACAAATCAGATGCAATTGAAGGAATAGTTTCTAAGGCTTGTTTCCCCCCGATACTTAAATTAAACATCGTCCCTAATGTTCTTAAAAGTACCAAAATAAACGGATAAAGGGAAAAGAAAAAGGTAAAAGAAACTAGTACTCCCTTGGTTTTGCTCAATAATAGAGAAGAAACAGATGATAAGCTGGCTAAATCGTCATCTAAGAATCGTCCACATGAAACTCCTAAGAACTCTCGGGCTTCTCCTCATCAAATATAACTTGCAAATCAAAGACAAGAAACAATACACCTAGCGTAAAATCGACGGGATAATAATATACAATGATATGATTAGGGTTTTGACACTACGAAAGCGGTAAAGATAGGATGAATGTGCTAATGTAATCGTGGTTTTCTGCAAGTTTTAGGAAAATTACAAATTATGGAAATTATACAAAATTAATTTTTCAATAATAATAAAATTCGAATTTTACAATTCTGGAGACGCGACGCCGTTAGGATAAACTCTGACGCCGTCTCCAGAGACTGTGAAAATTCCCATCTGTTTTCTTGGAAAAAATTTATGCACACATATTCTATTAGTTATTTCCTGGAAAAATACTGCATGAACCACGAAAATTATTAGCACAAACATATGGCTCTAACATGACACAAGACACACAAGACACTCCTAAAATACGAGAAAATAAAATAGATTAAGTTGCCTCACAATAAGTGTTTTTCTTTATTTAACGAATCTTGTAGCTAAACTCGGAGTCACACTCCTTACGTGACTCCTCCTTCGTTTCTCACATCACCTCCTCCATTTTCAGACGTATAACCTATATTGTCAAATACCATACTTCTCCACTGGTTGAATTCCATCTCTTTCTCTTGGTGGTATTTTATTCTTTCCTCCCACTCTAAAATCAACCTACTAACGGTATTTGCGGGGGTTATGGGATCTAAAACATCCTCGGTACTCTTCTCTATTTCACTAGGGAGTATAGGGATCTTAACGAAATATATCTTGTTTTTGCCAGATTTTAGAGTTATTCTACCCTTATCAAATCTAATCACGGCCTTAGCCGTTGTTAAGAATGGTGTTCCTAGAATGAAAGGTTTGTTCTTATCTTCCTTTATGTCTAAAATCACAAAATCTATGGGGTACACGTAGCTAGCTACATCAATCAACACATTATCAGCTATTCCTAATGGGTAAATGTATGAGTGACTGGCTAGGAAGAGTCTAACGTCGGTTCCTACAGGCTCTTCGTTGGTCAGTCTACTATAGAAGGACATGGGCATTAAGTTCACAACGGACCCTTGATCGATCAAGGCATTCACATACTTTACTCCTCCTATGCTGCAAGGTATTGTTGAGTTTAAAGATCTAGGCTTATTCTAGGATTAACAACATCAATAAACATAAAATATGTATAGCAGAATTAACATAAGAACAATGATATTGTAACAAGGTTTTACCAAACATTCACCACAGCCCCAGTATTATTTGATCAGAATAATACGGTTACATCAATGAACTGTAACAGGGATCAAGGAAAACCTTGATTACCTTGAGGCTACACCAACTCTATAGACGTCTACATCTCTAACACTTTGTGTACATACACTTTTCTGGACGTCTAAAACCTATAACATGTATCTCTTTATATACTAGAGATATCTAGGTTTACAAGGAAACATAATAAATACAATAAGGAAACTAAATCTTTTAATCTTTATCTTTATTCTTCTTGAGCATATCTTTTAGTATCTTCTGATATCTTCCATCTTTTGTAGAATATACTCCACCAGCTTGAAGAATCTCTTATTGTCGATTTAGGTCCTTTTCCTTTAAGTCCTTCTTGTTTCATTCTTGTTTTGTCTTATCAACTCAAATATAATTCCCAACAATCTTCCCCTAGTTGATAATGACAAAACCAAATAAGCACGAACTTCCCCTGAAGTTAATATACGAATGAAAACTTCCCCTTAAGCTACCAAGGATCTACAAGTTGCAAATCATCAAATCTTCTTCCCCTTTTTGTCAATATCAAATAGGAGACTAAAGTATGCAACTTTGATCTTCACAACTACGAACCAATATTACACTTCTAATCCAAGTATTCCAATGACCCAAATTGCCCTCCATTACGCACCTTAAGAAAAATGAACTTGAGCAGTAGAAACTTACACTAGCAGTAGTAACAAAGACTAGCAGTAGTAAAAACCTTCACCTCGATGCAGCATATAAATGGTTAAACATTTTAACATTAAGCTTCCCCTGAAACCCATATGTTAACCATTTCTTGAATCTTCAATTCTGTAAGCTCTTATGTAATGATTACTGATGAAGAAAACTAAGTATTACCAACTTGATGCTGAAGTAGAACAACCCAAACTTGTGTCTTATATCTTGCACTATCCACGTGACTTCGAACGTATACCCAAACCGATGTATAGGGAGACCGCAATCTCTTGACAATTTATCCTCATCTTCTATGAGACACATAACCAAAGTGATAGCAAATGTGAGCATTGAGCACCATAAGAAAAATCACACACCTTTGCTAGATTTGTCAATTCTTCGTCACATCATTTCTAAGCACGAACAAGTTATCTCTAAAGTGTTACACTCACTTTAAGATATGATAAAACACAAACCAAATAATTCCACTTCATCTTCAAATAGGTGATAAACAACCTTCTTCGTAATCAATTAAATCAATAAATACGAGCCTTTAATTCAGTTAAGAACCAAAAACCAAAATCAATCTGATAGCTTCCCCTTAAACGAAGCATCCTGTTCAATCCGAGATCCAAAACTATGTGTTGTCCGATATCGAATATAACCAGCAGTATTAACTGCTTCTCGGACGAAACTAACAATACAAATTACATCGAACAGTATTAATAATTCGAACAGTATTAATCCTTCCATGGTACCAACGAACAACAGCAACATAAATAGTCACATTAAGCACCATTTAAAACCTTAAAGCCCACATGACTTGAGGCCCAACAAGAACAGCATACTGTTTTGTGAAGAATAAAAACTTCACGTGAACAATAAATAACATCCAATGATATTCTTGTATCAAGTCTTAAATTCAAACAAAGTATCACTTTTTCTCACGTGGCTTCAAACAGTAACCGAGCAAATTAGTAACCAATGATAGCAGTATTAAAATCATAAAAGCCTAATTCATCTTTCCTTGTGCAATCTGCTCATCACGTGAACCACTTTGAGCCCAATGTCAGTACTTAAGAAAGTATAGCAGCACAAATATTTCTTCGAACAACATTTAGATATAAGCCCAAACATTAACGTGTATACTCCAATCCAACAGTAGTAACATCACAAAGTTTGAATAAGCAGCACTATTCTTGCATGTGCGAATAGTACTAAACATCATTGTGAACAACATGAACACCACGTCTTCAAACAGTTGTAAACTGTTATAATATTCACTTCCTTGAGCCCAATAGTACACGAACAGTACTAATTCACTTTTGTTAATCCTTTTGCACAAGTACACATGAACCCAACTGCTTTTCTTTTATTCGAACATTACAACAGTATAAATACATATGCATCCATGTACATAACTCACCAGCAGCAACCTTTACATCCACATCAATCACTAGCAAACCAGGAGCAGTAAGAACCTTTTGTTTGGATGTTAAATAACCCTTCACAAATTAGGGTTTCAATATCCTGCTTTCACCATGATCATGAAAACCCCTTTAATAATAACAATGATTTTATAATTGTATTGCATACCAATTAAGGTAGAGAGGACAATTATAAACATTGCTACACCAATTTAACTCCAAAACCCCAAAAAACTTTAACCACATGATTTCTTGAAAATTAGGGTTTTAGGGTTTCTTCTAAAAACCTTGTAGATCCTAGATCGAGAGCCACGAGGCTCTGATACCACATGTTGAGTTTAAAGATCTAGGCTTAGTCTAGGATTAACAACATCAATGAACATAAATCTGCTCATAACGGTAATTACATATAGAACAATGTGTATTTAACAAGGTGTTTACACAAACTTCAACACAACCCCAATATTATTTGATCAGAATAATACGCTTACATCAATGAACTGTAACTGGATCAAGGAAAACTTGATTACCTGAGGCTACACCAATCTATAGACGTTACATCTTTATCTCACTTGTACACACACTTTTCTGGATGTCTAAAACCTATAACCTGTATCTCTTTATATACTAGAGATATCTAGGTTTACAAGGAAACATAATAAATATAATAAGGAAACTAAATATTTTAATCTTTATCTTTATTCTTCTTGAGTATATCTTTTAGTATCTTCTGATATCTTCCATCTTTTGTAGAATATACTCCACCAGTTTGAAGAATCTCTTATTGTCGATTTAGGTCCTTTTCCTTTAAGTCCTTCTTGTTTCATTCTTGTTTTGTCTTATCAACTCAAATATAATTCCCAACAGGTATCATAAAATTGACCTCCATATCATCCTTTTTCACTAACTTTTTCTTTAAGACCGCGTCGTACATAGGTTTTGCGGGTAAGGATTTGTAGGTCTCATGATCCATTTTACCTAAACGTATGGCTAGAAATGATTCATTATACTTATGGTTATCTACAAGACCCTCAATTAGTTTCTTATTGATTTTGTATTTTAGGTAATATCCTATGTGTCGTGACCTATGCGTCTCCACTAGTACTTCCATTTTTGTTTCCACTCCCGTGAGTTCTTCTTTCATACTCTTAACTGACCTTCCATCAGTTCCTTCTTCCATCTCTTCCTCCTTATCAAGTGACTTAATGGGCTCAAATGCATCTAATTTGTTGACATAATGTTCCCCTTAGCAACCTCGCCGCCTTCAACACCTTTCTCTTTCTCCATATTAATGAGGGAGATGGCGTTAACGTTCTTAGTGATTGGGTTGTCGGCCTCTTCTCTAACTAACACTTTCTTCGGGGTCCTACTTGATGTAAGCTCCCTTAGAAGTCCGAACATCTCCGCCATTTTATCGTTAATTTTTTCTCTTTGCTTAAAGATGGATTTTTTAAACCTTTCCATCATTTTTGTATATGCCGCCATGTAGCCTTGTACTCGGGCTTTGAAGCTAGGTTCAAGTGTTTGGTTTTGGAGATCCGGATGGGCACGTTTTTGAAAAGTAAAAGAATTTTACCTTGGTGGCTCGTTAAAGTTTTGTGAGCGTGGATTTGAAGAAATCACCTTGGCGTATGCTTGAGGAACATGCGTTGATCTTGTTTCAAGTGTCGTCCTTGATCCTTTTAGCAAGTAGCTAATTTGGTCTTCAAGCTCAAGAAATCGTCGGTCAGGCGTTTTTGGTGTATTTTAAGGCAAAGAAATTGCCTTGACTAGTTTTGCGAAGTCTCTGAAATCATTCCAGCCCTCATGGTCGTAAAGAGCGAGGTTCTCTATGATTTCCCAAGATTCTTCGATGTTCTTATCGCGAAGCTTGCCGCCGCCAACGCAGTCACTTTCACTCTTAAGATGAAAAGAGACATGATCGTAGAAATTTGGATTTAGAGCCAAAGATCAATGCCATGATGAGGGACTTTTAGAGTAAGCCCTTGAAACAAGTCCATGCTTTAGAGAGAGATTCACCCTGATTTTTTTGGAACATCAAGATGTCATTTTGAAGTTTAGAAGTCCTTCCCGGTGAAAAGAAATTAAGCAAGGAAACGGGTAGTAAGATCCTCCCAAGTGGAGATGGATCCTGTTGGAAGATGTTCAAATCAATTGCTAGCTTGATTGCGAAGGGAAAATTGAAATAAACGCAGGCGCATCCTTTCCCTATTTGCAACATCAAGGTCAAGTGAGTCCACTAGTTTTAGAAAATCCTTAAGATGTTGGTTTGGATCCTCGGACTGAAGTCCGTGGAATGAGCATCTGTTTTGCACCAACTGGATGGTGTTGGATCGCAGAGGCACCACATTGTTCCCATCGGGGAGCTCAATGGTGTTTTGATATCCCTCGTGGCTAGGTCTAGAGTAACCTCCAAGAGTACGGATAGGATTTTCATTTTCCATGAAGGTTAAAGAAAAATATTTACAAAACAATTAACACAAAGAAAAGATAGACTACGAGAAAGCTAATTGATAAGAAAATAAAATCTCACTTGATAGGAATTAAGCGAGTAGACCTAAGCTAAATAGAATCTGAAACCTATACTATTCCCCAGCAACGGTGCCAAAAACTTGATGCGGTCATTGTAAACGTAACAAGTTTTACAACTCCCTAGGCAGATGATGTGTCTTTGTGTGTAGGTAATATTTATTATCAAGTTTTACATTTATACTTTGCCGACTTTACCTAAAAACAACACTAACGGGCAGTGTACCCGATCAGTCTTAGCTTCGTTGGTATGTAGGGTGTCAATCACTAAGAGCGAGAGCGTTAATTCTTAAGTCTACCAGTATTTTAGTTATCTATGTTAGTTCTAATCTAAGTTAATTCTAAGTTAAACCTATGCTAAACCTAATTCTAATGGATAAGGGGGTTTTCAGTCTAAGAGATTGGCACATGTTTGGTGGTAACTTAAATCTACTTTAGTCACGATAACATACGTAATCAGATAATCAGAATATAGAAGAGCAGTTAAGCCTATTATAAGGAAACTGTATTAACCATGATTAATCCAATTAAAACGCAGGATTGTTTATTAGTGTAATGATTGACTTATCTCGAGGGGTATATCATTCCTAGATTTAGGCGGTACTTCTTCCTAAACCCTAGACATGCTAATTATGTCACAATTAAATGCATCCGCATAAAGCAATCTCTTGTTGATTATAATCTATCTTAGGAAAACAATAATGGTGATCTTATCGAATCCTAGCTCAACGAGACTTTACTAACTTACTACTTAACGACTTCTTACATACTAGTAGTCCACTGTCCAAGTCTTTACCAAGGGAATCAGAACGTCATTTGTTGATCCTAGGTCACCTGCTAGTCCAACTTGTTCACTAAACCAATGGTAAGGATAGGTCATTATTTATGATCCTATGATTCTAGTAATGTAAGTCGCTATATGGAGAGTTATACCAATTAATCTAGTCTACTTGGTCGGCACAACTAGATCTAGTTGATTCATAGGTCGCATACAAAAGCACATAAAAGAGTATAAATTGATAAACATAATCAACAATCAATGATAAATTAAGCAATCAAAATAAACAAACCGAACATTAAATCTTCATAAACATGTATTAGCCAATAACCATTATATCGAATACAAACATAATAAACGAATCAACCAAGGTAACCTAACCGAGTTAAACGAATGATACCAAAAATTGAACGATTATTAGAGTATAGATGATTACAAGGTGTTTCCTATGAAATTAAGCATGTTGCGAGACCTTCTTTGCTCTTCTTGCCTTTTAAAAATCGACTTTTGTGGTTAGGGTTTTGAAAATATGTTTAAGCACACCCTAAACTCGTGTTTAGAGGTTTGTATTTATAGTGTATGGAAATTCGTTGATACGCCGTATTGGTTGAGGTTAATACGGCGTATTGGGGGTTTCTTGGAGTAGGGACCACGTTCAATATCTTCCAGAATCTTTAAATACTCGATCTTGGATACGACGTATAGAGTCTTATGGATACGACGTATTGCTCTTCAATTCTTTGTGGTTTGAAGGCACAGATACACCGTATCTTCCTTGATGGATACGGCGTATGGGTTATTAGAACAGTAATCTTTAGATTTCCTCGTTTATGCTCCAAAATGCGTGCCTTTTAGCATAACTTCACCAATTACTCCATAATTACTGCAAATATCAAATGTAAACAATTAAGTACCAATTCGTGCAATAATTATACAAAATGGGTAAGAAACATGAGATAAATGATGCTATAAAAGTGACGTTATTTGATGTCATCAACAGAGAACCTAATCGTTGCAGTGTAGTATAGCAAGGACTCGGGGCTTGTTATCGTTCTCTAGGGAAATAGCGTGTGAAGGCTCGAACTAAATCTAACTAAGATCTAAAGGGGTTGAGAGAAGATTACTTTTGGTATTTTTTAATATTTTTAGAAAGCTGGTAAAATCTCGGTTTTAAGAGGGGGTTTTGGTTTTAACTAATTAAACTAATATTAAACTAAATTACTTTGGTGAGAACTCGTATGGATAAACAAACGTATTTGCTTAATCATGCATTAATCCTTAATTTGCTTCTCCTAATCCTATTGCTTTGTCACACTTGTGATGATTTGTGTAAGTATTTCCTAGGTCATGAACGAATTACACGAATCCGCCGTCTATGTAATATTTCGTTAAGGCAACTGTTAGGATTAAAAGCTATACTGTTTGGAAGTAACTGCTGCTAAGGTTAGAGTTACTACTGCTAGTATAAATTACTACTGCTAATGAAAGTTAAGACTGCTCAGAGACTTAGAAGAAATACTACTAAGTAGTTAATACTGCTAGTATAAAAGTTACTACTGTTAGTGTAACTTAGTACTGCTAGTACTGCTTGAGTAAAGTTACAACTGTTAGCATAAAGTTAGTACTGCTAGTGTAACTTAGTACTGCTGATGAAGAATGAAGAAAATATTCTAAGTAGTTACTACTGCTTGTACACAATTAGTGCTGCTGAAATAAAAGTTAATACTGCTACTTACAACTGCTAAAGGATTACAACTGCTAGAAGAGTTTCTACTGTCAGAAGGATAAAGACAAGAGAAAGGATTAAGATGAAGATTGTTTATCAAGATTACTTACGGGATAAGTATGAGATATTTTTGTAAAAGATACGTATAAGTTATTTGTTTAGAAGATCATGATAACTTAGGAAAATATTGTAAGCCTGTTAGGACTCCTTGGTGTATAAAAGGAGGTCCTAGGGTATAGAGTTTAATGTACCAAATACACATATACATTTATACGTTTTTGATATATAGCTTTAAGGTTGTAAACCCTAGTACTACACAGAGTACTCGTATTATTGATAATAATATTGGAGCTTTTCAGTAATATCATTGTTCATACAGTTTACTGTTTCATTAATATTCTTCTAAGTATTAAAGAGTAGATTCCGCATACTCTTTAGTATTCACAAAGTTTCTACCATAGTTGTTTTGGTTCTATCTAAAGTAACTTAACATTTACAAGCCAAGGAATCGATCTTAAGTTGGGATCAATAAGTGGTATCAGAGCTTGTGTTCTAAAACTTTAATCTAGAAGAAACTAACAAGAAGAACTCTTTACTCACAAGGAAGAGATGGATTTAGAAACTGAACAAACCACTACTACTGCAAAGTTGCCCATTGTCAAACAGGGTGAATATGATATGCGGAGGCTAAGGTTTGAACAATACTTTCAAGTACAAGACTATGCTCTATGGGATGTCATAGAGAATGGAAACTCATTCAAACCAGTAGCTCAAACAACAACAAATGCTGATGGTACCTCAACTTCACTAATACCAGGTCCTGTAACTACTAAAGAAAAGGCTCAAAAGAAGAATGATGTGAAGGCAAGAAGTATGTTACTAATGGCACTTCCTAATGAACATCTAATGACATTTAATTAGTACAAGGATGCTAAGACTTTGTTTGCTGCTATACAAACAAGATTTGGTGGTAATGATGCCACAAAGAAGACTCATAAGACTCTTCTAAAGCAAATGTATGAGAACTTTAGTGCTCCAAGCACAGAGTCTCTTGAATCTATTTTTAA
Source organism: Tanacetum coccineum (assembly GCA_026074375.1). Classification (NCBI taxonomy): domain Eukaryota; kingdom Viridiplantae; phylum Streptophyta; class Magnoliopsida; order Asterales; family Asteraceae; genus Tanacetum; species Tanacetum coccineum. The sequence continues at coordinate 51,614 of BQNB010014956.1, forward strand.
CAGGCTTCAGAAGATTGTAAGTCAGCTGGCTATCGTGGGTGAAAATATTTCACAAGAAGATCTCAATTTAAATTTTTTGAGAAGTCTGCCTTCTGAGTGGAATACTCATGTTGTGGTCTGGAGAAATAAACCTGATCTAGACACAATGAGCTTTGATGATCTCTACAACAATTTCAAGATTGTTGAACAAGAGGTTAAAGGAACTACAAGCTCAAGCTCAAGTTCTTAGAATATGGCTTTTGTGTCATCCCCTAGTAGTATTAATGAAGTTAATACTGCTTATGGAGTTAGTACTGTTGTGCTAACACTCAAGTCAGCCCTACTAGTACTCAAGTTAGAACTACTAGTACTCAAGTTAGTACTGCTAACTTAAGTGATGACACTGTTTATGCATTTTTGGCCAGTCAACCAAACGGGTCTCAACTTGTATATGAGGACCTTGAACAAATCCATGAAGATGACATAGAAGAGATAGATTTGAAATGACAGTTAGCATTGCTGAGCATGAGGATAAGAAGGTTTTTCCAGAAAACTGGTAGAAAGATCACTATCAATGGGAGTGACACAGCTGGATATGACAAATCCAAGGTGGAGTGTTTCAATTGCCATAAGATGGGACACTTTGCAAGGGAATGTAGAGGACCTAGGAACCAAGATAGCAGGAACAGAAATCAAGACAACTCTAGAAGGACTGTAAATGTGGAAGAAACTTCTTCCAAAGCCATGGTGGCTATTGATGGAGCTGGTTTTGACTGGAGCTATATGGCAGATGATGAAGTTCCTACAAACTTGGCTCTTATGGATTTTTCATACTCTGAGGTACATAATGACAAAACCTGTTCAAAAACTTGTCTAAAAAGATTTGAAACTCTCAAAACTTAACTTGATGATTTAAGAATAGAGTTTAACAAATCTGAGTTCAATTTAGCTACTTATAAAAGAGGGTTAGCATCTATAGAAGAGCAACTTGTCTTTTACAAAAAGAATGAGGTTATTTTTTGTGAGCAACTTGCTGTTCTCAAAAGAGATATCTCATATAAAGACTCAGAAATTAGCATGTTTAAAAGTGAGTTAGAAAAGCTTAAGCAAGAAAAAGAAAGCAATCAACTTAAAATTGAAAAATTTGATAATGCTTCTAAGAGTCTAGACAAATTAATAGGGAGTTAGATAACTTATAAAAGTAGAAAGGGTGTGGGGTTTGTAAGCTATAATGCTGTTCCACCTCCCCCTACAGGGTTATTTTCACCCCCAAAGTTTGATTTGTCCAACTCTGGTCTAGAGGAGTTCCAACATCCTAAGTTTAAAGGATATGGACCTAAGTCTAGTAAGAGTGTTAGTGAAGATGTTTCTAATAAGGTTAGGGAATCTCCTGATGCCCCATTGGTTAAGGAGTTGGTGTCAGATGATAAGTTAGAGAAGAAAACTGTTTTTCTTACTGTTGCTAAGATGGAATTTATTAGACCTAAACAACAAGAAAAACCAGTTAGGAAACCAGTTAAGTATGCTGAAATTTATAGGTCACAAAGCCCTAGGGGAAATCAAAGAAACTGGAATAATCAAAAGTCCCAACAGCTAGGAAGTGTGTAAGATCCCGTTAACACTTCATAACACGAATCAATCATGGATCAAGAACTAGAAATGAGAAAGAAGACAACACATATCAGTGTGCGCGGGACACATCTGCGGACACAAATGCATATGAGAGACTACGTATGTTACTGTAATGTTGTTGCCTAAAATCTCTATTGCGCTTTTGTGAATATCTATACAAGATGCGAGCCTGGGATCGGAGATATCTCGTTTTCCTAGCGAGAATCATACAACTGCTCAACTCATGAATTAGACACAAACTTACATTGATTTCTGCCGTATGATCCTGACGATACTCTGTGATAGATTCACTCTTTCGGCCGCACACATACTAAGAGATTGTTTGTTTGGGTCTTTATCAGCACGTCTCGCATATATGATTAGTATACCTGGACAGTAGTATGACAAGACATGGATTAGTACTAGCTACGAATTAGCGTGGATGCGTGAGACTTATATGGCTATACACATCTAAGAATCTAGCCATCTTCGCCGTAGAATAGCTTGTCTCTAGCCCAGTTTCTCTCTCCTGTGGCTCCTCGCCGCCTCTGCCACCTCTGTCACTGATCACTTCACTGGCGGCGCTGAGGTGGTCACGTGTGAGGGAGGGCGAGGGGGTGCGGGGGCGGATTGTTTATTAATGATTGATGAGGTAGTTTTATGGGTTTAGGAGGGAAGTTGGGGCAGTGGTGGACGTGAGGGGAGGATATTTGTTGGTCTGATGAAGTGGATGTAGGTGGTCATGGTTTATCTGTGATGGCAATATACACCTGAGGCGGATGATGGGGTTGGCGCGGAGAGAGTTGGTTATTGTAGTGAAACAAACGTTAGGGTGAGTATATTAGTTATGAATATTATAGGAGGGACATTTATTCAAGTTTAAGAGGGAGTGGGTCAGAGTGTTTTTGTGTGTGTTTATTTTGTTTTAATTGTTTGATTTGCTTGTGTAGATTAAAGTAAATAATTAAATTTAGTAGAATGTTGTTAATTGTGTTTTTAATTTAATGATGAATTTAAGTAGACTGAGCTTATTAGGTTTTAATATAGAATATTTATCATAAAACTTTGGCTTAAAGTGACCCGTCAAGAAAATGATAAACTTTGCCCTAGCATCTATACGTCAATACTATATTTAGGTGGTTTTTCTTTGTTTATTTTAAAATGAATGATTGATTTCTTGTCTATGCCGAATTCTAAAAAACTTAACTCTATTGTCGCGTAATATATGAAAATTAGGAATGCTAGAGATGTTGATAGGATTTATTGATGATTTTCTTGATGTGTTACTGATTGGGACCAAGATGGTCAATAACAAAAACTTATTACTTTATGGCCTTTTTTGGTATGCAATTTTTAAAGCTTTTTAAGAGCCGTAAGTGTTTTATTTTTAAAAAAAAAGCTCGAATGTAAAAAATCTTTGTTTGGATACAATAGCTAAAAGCTTTTATTAAAAAAAGCTACAAGAGGAAGTGTCATAGATTTTTTGGAGTTGTTTGTATATTTAATTACTAGTATACCCCTATGACATTTTTATGTAAACGCGCACTGCAGACCGTGCGTTCATATGGCTGTGTCTAATTGTTTTGCGTAATGATTCAGTGAAATGTTGATGTCTAAGTTTGATGGTGCATATGTTTGAAATGGGCTACATAATATTTATCTACATAGTTATAAAATAATTTGCGTCATAAGTTAACCTTTTAGTATAAACACCATTTTGTCACCATTTGAGTTATGTGAGACTCAATCATTGTAAGTTTTAGTTGTGTTAAGCATCTATTAAGGCACAAAATGTTATACTCATATCAACATTCATAACAATACCACCATCGAAATTACCAATGATATATCATGTATCCTGTCTTTTCCAATCACAAAGAATCGTTAGACGAATACATGTATGCATAATGCTTGTTCAACAAACGGCCACATTGTTTAATCCACACAACCATCAATTATTTTATTGTCAAAGCTTATTATTATAGCAGTCAATCTTCCTAATAAGAGTCTGACTACAATATTTCTGTTATTCAATACCAATAAAAAGGAAGAAGCTAACTGTGGAAAACTAGAAGAGGGGTTGAATAGTTTACCGCTTTTTAATTTAAGGTTTTAAAGTGTTTGTAAAAATTCTAGATTCGACTTTATGTGAATTCAATACTTGCACAATATAAACAATATACCTATCTAAATAATTAATAAGATAGTATGAGAAAGTAATGCAAGACAAGAGATAAGAGTAAGAACAATCAAACCACAACGCGAGGATTTATAGTGGTTCGGCAACGAAGCACCTCTTCGCCCTACTCTACTCCCCGAGCACCTAACTCGAGAGTTTTCTTCACTATGTCAACAAGCTCCCTTATGGCAAAGAAAACCGTATACAACGTTGCTTATACCGATTAACGACATAAAGCTAAATGTCGAGTTCTAATCTTAGCAAGAACCAATGTATCTCAACACAATTTCATGACTTCACAACTTCACGACTTCCTCATAACTTCAAGACTTCATCACAACACTACTTATATCACAACTATCTAGCACTACTTGGTAAGATCACCACGATCTCACTAAACTTGCCAAAGTTCGCCAAAGATCTATGCAACTACACAACTATACAAGATTTTAAAAGATTTACAAGTTATGAAAGATAGAATGAATTAATATTGAAACAACACACAAAGGTGGTAAAAATTTTTTTTCCCTTATGATGGAAGTATCTTCTCTGTACTTGAGGAATTGCGCTTGGATCACTTGGAAACAAGCTTTATATTAAATGATCACAGGAATTTAGAGAGGGGGATATGTGGCTGTTTTTGACAGAAAAGAATGAGTGCAACAGTGAATAAAATAGTGAGGAAAAGTTCAGTCTTTATAGGACCAAACTGGAGAGCGTCCTACCTAGGGGCGTTCACCTTAAATAGGTGTGGGGGCGGTCCCCTTTAAAATAAGGGGGCCGCCCGATATTTAAGGGGGCCGCCCTAGACAGGGCCCTCCCCAGTTTGTCTTTTGTGTAGGGGGATTTTTTGGAATTTTTTTTAGCCGTTTCAGGTCCGAAAATTGAATTTCAAATTTTTTATTTGAATAAAGATATTTTCTTTAAATTGTGAAATTTTTGTAATGTTTATAAAAATGTTTACAACATTTTATAAAAGTTTGAGGTTGAATAAAAATTTCCTTTGATCATAAAATGCATTAAGCATTTATTTATTCATACCTTTAAGTGATATAATTATCGAAATGAAAATTTACTACTAATTACTTGTTTACGTTTAATTTTACATTGAACTTTTTTATATTTTGTGATTATCAAAACGTAAAGATGTGAAAAATATTAATAATGTTTTTAGGCATTATATTTTGTCAACAATCTCCCCCTTTTTGATGATTACAAAATTTAAACTCATTAAATGTAAAATTATTTTTAAACAAGTATTTAGTGAGTTTCATGTCATTTCTCCCCCTTTTGTAGAATCAAAAAGACATCATCGAGAATTGCTAGTTAGATCGACGGAATAATTGCTCCCCCTTGATGTGTGCTCCCCCTCGTTCGAGGGCACCAAGGAATCGAGCTATGGTTTCTTGGCTACAAAAACGAGTTAGAACAATACAAATATTTCTAACATGTAGCAAGAAGGAAGGAAAAATATGACAAGTGCAAGCAAACATCAAAGCAAAATATGCTTCATTCATTTAGGACAATGTGTGTGAACAACACACAAGCATACATAAATAGAAAAACAAATATGCTTTAGAAGCATATTAATACATCATAAAAGAAAATCCTAAATAGCCATAGAAGGATTTTTGACTTGCTTATGACACAAAAGGGTTTGATGATTATTTGTAGGCATATTATGAAGTTAGTTGGTTGTTGATGGAGAGTTTGGAGTGGAGGCGGTTATGGAAGGGTAATCTCTTTGAACTCTAAGAAGTAGATGTGGTCGAGTGAGGAGGAATTTAATCCAATTGATATCCTTACTTAAAGCAAGGAATTATTTTTAGGTGAAGATGCAACAAGGGCAATACCCAACATGGGTTTCAACTTGGTTCATGTTGAGAGTGTGTAGTAGGTTTGAAGAGTAAGGTGATGAGGGAATGTTGCTTTGTTGTTGAGAGAGATGCATGGCTAAGAGGTTTGATAGGTCTTGTAGTTGATTAATGTCATCAACTAGGCTTTCTCTACTAGATGATTGAGGTGATGTTGTGAGTTTGGTTGTCACTTTGAGGTGGAACTTGAGTGTGAGTTTCATGTGAGTTGATGGGTGAGATGGGAAGTGGAGGATGTGAGACAACTTGTTGTGATGTATGAGTGTCCTTAATGTAAGGAGTTTGGTTGTCACTTTGAGATGAATTTTAAGTGTGAGTAACATGTGAATTGATGGGTGAGATGTGAAATGGAGGATGTGAGACACCTTGTGGTGATGTGGTATTGTTCTTGATGTAAGGATTTGGTAATGCTTGATTGGGGTTATTGTTTTCTTAAGATGGTGATGATGGATGAAGTGAGTGGTTTTAGCAAGTGGGTGTAGTAAGTTTACATTGAGCCCATGGATGTGTACAAGGGTTAATTTCTTCTCAAATGGGTTTTCACACTCATATTGGCTACCTTTGATGGTTTGGATGTGGGTTTGTTAGAGATGACATTGAGAGGATTGGATTGTGATAATGATGGGTGAGAATGTATTTATAGTGGAGGAAAGGTTTAAATTGGGAAGAATGAACATTTAAAGGATCAAATCTAAGAAACGTTTGTGAATTTAGGGAAACAGTATCTAAGTTTAAAGGGTATTTGGTTAAAGGGAGGTGAAAATAATGTTTTACCCGTGTTTGCCTAGGTCGGTCCCCTTAATTAGGGGTCGATCCCCTTAAAATTAAGGGGGGGATCCCTCTATGAATTAAGGGGGCCGCCTACTGGCATTTCCCAGATTTCCCAAAATTTGATTTTTCTCAAAATTTTGTGTGAGGGTTTATGTTTTGGAAGTTAATTTGCAGCAAGTCCATCCTTTAATGGCAATTAAGATTTTTAGTACATAGCACTTAAGCATTCAACATTCTACATATGTATGACAAGATGTGGGATAACCTATTTTACATAATTTTGGCATATACTCATATATGAATTGAAGATCATAAGGGTGAAGAACATATGCAATAGTAACTAGATATAATAGACAAAGAATTTTCCTTGATAAAGGGGGTTAAGTTAAAAACGAACCAAACTTTTGGGCAAATCCTAGTGTGTGCCTAAGTGCGGCAAATGTGGAGTAGCGATTATTTCGACACTAAGACATATAAAACCTAAGAAATAATCCAAGTACTCCTTGATTTTATTTTTGCTCAACCAAGATTTTCGAAAATATATATTAGATTATATACTTTTGACAACAAGTAAGAGAACATTATGCATATGTGAAAAATGTTTTTAGCATATCTAAATAATATGTGAAAATTGATTTTCATGTGCTCCTAGTTGTGAGAAAGACTTTTTGGAAAATAATAGATTGGGATTATTGTATATATGTATAATGAGATATGCATTAGGATAGGAGAATTTGTAAAATTTTGCTTATAGACTTTTCCTAATCTTGTGTAAAATAAAAACCTAGACAAAAAAAAAAATTTGTCAGTCCGGTGGGTGGTCCTCTTAAAGTCTGGGTAGTCCCCTTAAAATTAAGGGGGCCACCCCCTGTTAAAAAAAATTCTCAGATTTTTGACACATGGTTCATTGATGATTATCAGTTCTTTATTATGCCAAAAACTTAATCAATTTGTTTCATCATTCCTAGACCTAGACGTAAGTAGTTAAAAGGCTCACGTTTAAGTGGTTTAGTTAGAATATCGGCTATGTTGTCTTTCGATGAGACCTTTTTTTATAGAGATATTTCCTTTTTGAACATTATCGTGAAGGAAGTGATGGCGAATCTCAATGTGTTTTGTTCGTGAGTGTTGAACGGGATTCTTACTTAAGTCTATAGCCCCTTTGTTATCACACATTATTAGAATGTCATCTAACCTAACGCCATAGTCTATGAGAGCTTGTTTCATCCATAGAGCTTGTTGACATGCCTTTCCGGCGCTTACGTATTCCGCTTCGGTGTGGAGTAGGCAATAACGTTTGACTCTTAGAAACCAAATGTTTATACCAACATCCCATAAACGTGCAAACACCACTAGTGCTCTTGCGATCTACGTAATCTCCCGCATGATCCGAATCCGCATACACTATTGTTTCTATGCCGGATCCCTTAGGATACCATAATCCTAAATGCGTAGTGCCTTTAATGTATCGGAAGATACGTTTAACCGCTTCTAGGTGAGAGGTTTTGGGATCCTCTTGAAAGCGGGCGCAAAGGCAAACACTAAACATGATATCGGGTCTACTTGCCGTTAAGTATAATAAACTACCTATCATGCCTCTATATTTGGTATTATCTACGGACTCACCTTCTTCGTCTCTCGTGAGTTTGGTTTCCTGTAGACAATAGGGTTTTTATTGGCTTAGAGTCCTTCTAGTCCAAATTTTCTTAAGCATTTTCTTAATATATTTTGATTGATAAAAAATATTCCCATATCTAATTGGTTTATTTGTAATCCTAAGAAGAAATTTAGTTCCTCCATCATACTCATTTCGAACTCATCATGCATGATCTTGGCAAAGTCATCACACATTTCTTGACAAGTTTATCCGAATATAATCTCATCAACATATATTTGGACAATAATCGAGATTAAGAGTCTTTCTTTTTAAGTGAATAGTGTGTTATCCTACCATTTCCAAGGATAAATTATGTTTAATAAAAAAGGGCTTTAAATCTACCCGTACAAGCTTTTGGGGCTTGTTTTAGACCATAAAGAGCTTTCTTAAGTTTATAGACATAATTAGGTTTTGCGAAGTCAATGAATCCCGGAGGTTGTGCCACGTAAACCTCCTCATTGATAAAACCATTAAGGAATGCACTCTTCACATCCATTTGGTATAACTTAAAGTCTAGTGCGCAAGCATAAGCCAAAAGTATTCTTATGGACTCTAGTCTAGCTACGGGTGCATATGTTTCGTCATAATCAAATTTAGAAGGCGTGCCACTCGGAGTTTCAAAGGTATTCGAGTCTAATTTCATCTAAAAATACTTTCAAGAACTAAATGGTAATTGGTTTTGGTCAGTTTATAAAAAAATGACAGAAGGTCATTTTCGGTCAAATTTAGAGTCAGGAAAGGGGCGTTTCAACTTGGTAACAGGGCTTCGGTTTAAGTGAAGTAGGTTTCCATGATAGTTTGCCTAAACTTAGACCACTTATAGTTTCTTTTTCCTTAAGTGTAGGTAGTGCGAGAAAGCGTATGCCTTAGTTATAATGTAGATTAAGTGCTTGTGGCTAAGATAAAGTTGATGCTTAGACATTAATCTATTCTGTAGTATATTATGTAAGCCACATACTAAATGAAGTATATGTGTTTAATAGTATTGTGACGCTTGATGGATAGTGTCAGACATAAGATTGTGTGAGTGCAAATTGTGGATGTCGCTGGAAATTGACTTGTGTCCCTAAGCGAAATGAAGGTTTTGTGTGATAGTGGGGAAGCATTAGTTAAGAATGGATAGACACATGATGATATGAAGTGTTAAATGTTTGAGTTAAATGAATGCGAATTACATCATGACTAATGACCAATATATGGTCTAATTTATAGTTCGAGCTTATTGTTGATGAAAGTGTATTGTAACAGAAATGGTTTAGTGTGAGTTAAAGTACTTAATGTATAAACTCGAGCATGTAGCAATGTTAAGTAGGTTATAGAATAAAGTATTGGTGGTATAATTGAATTGACGCATTGCTTGTAAAGTGATGATTGATTTGAGATCAATGGATTAAAATTAATATGACATAATGAAAGTCATAGAGTTGGTTAAATCATGTCATTATAGAAACGACAAGGTAAAATGAAATTACGATGGCTAATTATGTGCAAATGTGATGAATAGAGGTGATGCATGGAATTGGTTGCGCTAGGAATCTTAACTGATATAAAATGTGCTAGATGAGTTGTAAAACATGAATAGAATCATGTTAACATGTTGAAATATGTTTGATGAGTAAAATAAGGTTATTGAGAATGTTATAGAATAAACCTATGTAAGATTTATACCTAAAAAAGTCAGGTAGACCGAATATGTTATGGTATAAGTGAAGAATATGGTCAACTAGGGGTTGACAGGTATTAGTAAAGTGCAATGTGAGAACACATAGAAGATGTATGCATTGTAAAACAGACAAGCATTATACAAATCTTGTCGAGAACTAAAAATAGATGTAAAAGTGTGTGTGTGGATATCGCTTAAGGAAATGAGAAGTAAAAATGGTAAAATGTACTTCGTGATAAAAGTACATGAATGATGAAATGTGTAAAAAGTGAATATGTTATATATCTTGGATCCATTATGTTGTCATATGATTCAGGTAAGCGTTATAGTGATTGTTACAGAAATCCTTCAGAGGGATGTGTTATATTAATCCTACGAGATATGTTACAGTAATCCTGCAGGATGTGTTATAGCCCCGAGTAAACAAGTAAATGTTATAGAAATCCTTCGGGATAATTTAAAATTGCCTTCACCGGCAAGGATTGCCTATTTCCTTGGCATGCGTTAGAGTCCCTTCAGGGAAATGTTGTTGTAAAATTGGATCCAATGCTAGAAATGAGAAAAGTAAAAAGTGGACACGTTTGACTTTTAGTCAAGGAATGCGCTGTAAGAAAAGGTACAAGGTGTAAAAGGATTATGAATGTTGTGTCGAAAATGCTTAAGTAGGATGATTTATAATCTCCTTATTTAAATGGATTGTGACGCTTCTTCATTTATATAAAGAAATTGTAAATTACCGAACCATAAGTTTATAATTCTTTATTTACATAGATTAGGACGTCTTTTTATGTAAATAATGAATTGTAAATGAGTGGGCTTATGTGGTATCCAACATGGCATGAGTAGAGGTAAGAAATGGAAAAGTGAAAACTACAAGAAGTTTAGAATTATGAAGAGATAAGTTAGATGAGAAGGGAATTAGATGATGAGTTAAGTGTGTAAACAAAATACAAAACCTACATTATAGGTATCCAAGTAAAGAGTAATGAGTTAAGAGTTTGATTTGAAGTAATAGATTGTCTTGTGACATTGGCTAAAATGTGAGAAATGACCATGATAAACGCTATGTGGTATTAGCGTGATTATGTAAAATGTGAAAATGTTAGTCAATGTTTGACTTGTGTGAAGTCTACGTAATGAAAATTTCAAGTGACATGTAGTCCTTGATGAAAATTTTAAAAAGAAATGGAAGTGAGCAAATGTGTTGGGTTTTTTTTAGGGTGAAAAAGTTGTAGGATGATCAAATGGGTATGATAAAAAAGTGACACAAAAATTTCTTAGTTTCGTTAGAAAAGGGTCAATTTTAGATAATAATATGATATTGGTTTGTTGTAAGTAATTGGCTACGTGATAGATTAGTAATGTTGCAAAATATGTAGATTGTTGCAAATTCAAATGATAAGTTTTGGAAGTGTAAAGGATTGATGATGTGGAATAAGTGTGTGTGTGGCACAACATTAAGAAAATAGTTTCTCGAGGTTGGAAATCTTAATACGGGGGGGGGGGGGGGGGTAAGATTTGTAACACCCTAAACCAGATTTTAAGTATTTTATTACGAAAAGGCCATTGGGTAAGTTTGACTATGACTTTAATAGTTTGAATGTGTTATGTGATTGGTTAGTCAAACCCGGTAGACAAACTATAAGTCTAGACATTATGTAAATAGTTATAGAAAATATTATGTGTCACAACTTTGAAAGGAAAACACTTAAGGGACCAAAAGTGTGGAAAACTAGAAGGGGGGTTGAATAGTTTACTGCTTTTTAATTTAAGGTTTTAGGGTGTTCGTAAAATTTTAGATTCGACTTTATGTGAATTCAACACTTGCACAATATGAACAATATACTTATCTAAACAATCAATAGAATGATATGAGAAAGTAATGTAAGACAAGAGATAAGAGAAAGAACAATCAAACCACAACACAAGGATTTATAGTGGTTCGGCAACGAAGCACCTATTCGCCCTACTCCACTCTCTGAGCACCAAACTTGAGAGTTTTCTTCACTATGTCAACAAACTCCCTTATGGCGGAGAAAACTGTACACAACGTTGCTTACACTGATTTACGACACAAAGCTAAATGTCGAGTTCTAATCTTACTAGAACAATCTATCACAAATACGACTTCACTACTTGTTCACGTCCTTCAAAACTTCAAGGACTTCTTCATCAACTTCGTGACTTTACTTCCCACACTACTTATATCACAAACTATCTAAAACTATTGGTTAGATCACCACGATCTAAATATAATTACCAAAGTCGCCAAAATCTAGCTACTACACACAAAATATACAAGATATACAAGTAATTTACAAATATTTTGATATGAATGCAACAAGGTTGCAATACACTCTTAGGTGTAATATCTTCTTTACTTCGATGATGGAAGTATTTTCTCTTGCCTTGAGGAATTAAGCTTGGAATCACTTGGAAACAAATGCTTTTTGATAAAATGGTCAAAAGGATTTTAGAGAGGATATGTGGGCTGTTTGGGAGAAAGAATGAGTGCAAAAGATAGAAAATAGTGGGGAATAGTCAAAGTATTTATAGGACAAACGGAGGGAGCATGAGTCTATGCGCGGTCCAATTAAATAGGAGGGCGGTTCCCCTTAAAGTTAAAGGGGTCGCCCCTGTATTTAAAGGGGGAAGCCTAGCACTAGAGGCTCCCCAGTTTGTCTTTTGTGTTAGGGGGGGATTTTCTGGATACTTTTCTAGCCGTTTTAGGTCCGAAAATTGGAATTTCAAAATGTTTATTTTGAATAAAACATTTCTTTTAATTGTAGAAAATGTTTTGTAATGTTTATAAAAAATGTTTACAACATTTTACAAAAGTGTGAGGTTGAATAAAAATTTCCTTTGATCATATATGATTAAGCTTTTATTTAGTCATACCCTTGAAGTGATATAAATTTCGAAATGAAAAATATTTATACTAATTACTTTGTTTTCGTTTAATTTTACATTGAACGTTTTTTATATTTGTGATATCAAAAACGTAATCGTTTGTGAAAAATATTAGTAATGTTTTTAGGATTTTATTTTTACAACATCTCCTCCTTTTGATGTTACAAAATTTAAACTACATTAATTGTAAAATTATTTTTAAACAAGTATTAGTGAGTTTCACGTCATTTTCCCCTTTTGTCGGATTCAAAAGACATCAGTCGGAGAATTTGTAGGTTAATCGGCAGGAATAAATGACTCCCTTGATGTGTGCTCCCCTCGTTCAAGGGCACCATGGAATCGAGCTAGGGTTTTTGGCTACAAAAAGAGTGTAGAACGCAAAACAAATATTTTCTAACATGTAACAAGAGGAAAATACGGCATAATAGTAATGAAACCCCCAACAATAATCTTCCATTAAAATTAAACATAGTGTGTGAACCACACTCATGCATACATAAGGAAAACAAATATCATGCTAACATACATGAAATTTCTTAGACTCAAAGAGTCTATAAACTAGTGAATCTCTTTAGGACTTGCTTGCAAAATGATAGGTGAGAAATTATTTAAGAAGCTAAAACATAGAGTGCGTTTAGTTTGGTGAAGATGGTGGAGGTGGTAGGATGATGGTTGTTGTTGGTTGTGAAAGCATGTGTTCAATATATGAAAACATATATTGGAGTTCATCTCTCAATCTAAATATGGGGGAGATGATTGTAAATGAACACAGCATTGAATCTCATGTGCCTCAAGAAGGTTCCAAGGAATGGGATGACCAACAATAGGTGGTGAAGGTGATGGAGTATTAAATTGGACATCAAGTGGGGTAATTGGTGAAAGGGTGAGAGTGATGTCCATTGATGCATTTTCTTGAGTTGGAGGTGGTGGAGAAACTCTTAGAGGAGGAGATGTTGGTGGGTTTAAGTAACCATTGGGTGAAAGTGATGTTGATGAGGTTGGTGATTTGGGTATGTAGTCAATTGAGGATGAAGAAGTATCTTTGGTTGATGGTGTTTTGGAAGGTGCATTAGGAGCACTAGGTGATGAGAGTTGAAGTTTGGGTGATGGAGTTTTTGTGTCATCTTGGGTTAAATCCACAAATAATTGTTTTGGTGGTATGATGTTGATTTTTAGTCTCTTGCAGGTTTTGGAAATGGAAGCTCTAGTGGATGCCATAGATGTTGATAGTGGTTAGTGTATGATTTGGTGGATGATGTGTTGGTGATAATCATTTGGAAGGGATTTATGGGAAGAGAATGGATTGAAAAAGGAATGAATTTGAACTAGTTTAGGTTGTTCCAAATTGTGTTCAAGTATTCTGGGCAAAGATAGCCGGAGACTAGGTAAAAGAGGGGTCAAAATCGACAGGAAAAATATTGTTTTGTCCGTGATTTACTAGGGCGGTCCCCTTAATTAGGGGTCGGCCCCCTTAAAGATAAGGAGGCCGACCGTTTATCGAATTTAAGGGGACGTCTCTGTTGGCTTCCTTTTTCACATGAAAAACGATTCTTTCCTTAGAATTTTTGTGAGAGGTATTTCAGTTTTGGTGGTTTTATTTTGCAGCAAGCCCTATATTGAGTTGTATGAGCACATTTTATCATTAGCAGTATAAACATATCTAGCATGAAAACACCAAAGTAAGGCATATGTAGTTGATTAAATAAATAACAACTAAAGGGTTAAACCATCATAGCAAACAAGTACTAAAGAATCCAACACATATGTCTTTCCTGATACATCGGTTAATCACCAACATAAGTTGTTAAGAAACATACACATATTCAAGTATAAAGTTGTTTAAAATACAATTTAGACATCTAGCTCACTTCGATCCTATTGTTCTTCACTTATTCTTCTTGCTATACACTCCTTTTGAGTTCCTTTCCACAAATGAGTGACCCTTAGCGATCGCTTATGCTTTTGTTGCTTTTTGGTTGAGAGGTAGTTTGTCGTTCAAAGAGAGGTTTCATTGGTTTGTTCAGTTGCAGAAGCATTTGGTAGTTGGGTAGTTGATAGGACAAAGAGAGTTAAGGTAGGTGGTAGGAGATGGCAGTACTTGCACTTGGAAGTTTCGACATCATCATTTCCATCATCGTGTTGATAAGATGACATGCCTTTATGATGAGAGGACGAAGATGAGACGGAATGACACGCCTTGCTACGATCACTTCGAGGTCGTCGAGTTTGTTTTAGGACAAGAGGACTCATGACTCTCTCAACAATGTTATAAATGCCATTATCAAGATGAGGATATGTTTCCATGATGTGTCGATAAAGACGAGTAAGAAACATGCCATACGGAAAGATTTGCGGTTGGAGTATCCTCTAGCACCTGAGGATTCTTTTGGACAAAGAAATAAGCATGATTGTATTGTTCCTCGGCAACAACTACAATATAACATGTGACATGACAAGAAAGGAGTCAGTCCGATGTACTCCTTAGTCCGAACAAATTCTCTCGAATGAGTTCTTCCCATTGCTTAATGTCGGGGCTCTTATTCTTTGGTGAGAATTTTGTTTTGGATTGAGAGAGACCATTTGGGGAAACCTTTTGATGGTACGGTCTACCACGGACACGTTCAATTATTTAAGACGTCGACGAATGTCGTCGGGATGTAGAGTTCGGTGCCCCCCAGATGGTCCCTCGGTTTTCTTAAGAAATACTCAAGGTGATGAATGGTCTCATCTCGTTTAATAAAAACGGCTTTGACCATTGTATGGAATTTTAAGGATTTGACTAAAAATTGAGCGAGAGTAAGAGTTATGAATTCGTCTTGTTGATTCCATAAAAGAAGATATCAAGATAGCGCCATATTCATCGGTTGTATCGTGACTTGACTATAGAAGAAGTCGACGAATGTCGTCGGGAGTAGGAAGTTCGGTGCAATATGGTCCCTCGGTTTCTTAAGAATACTCAAGGGATGCAAGGTCTCATTTGGATTTGAAAACGGCTTGATTAATGTATGGGGCTTTAAGTTGTATATATAATACGCATAATATAAAAGTATAAGAAACTCACTAATAATCCTTGAGGGCAAAGATTAAAAGTAAAAATCTACACAAAAATATCGTACGTTTGACCGGTAAGTGTTCACCGGGTCGTTTATACCCCAAGAATTATAAAATTGAAACTCCGTTTTTATTTGGAAAATGATTTGAATTGGTTTCAAATATTTTGAATCGATTATCTATTTCTACAATTAAAAAGCACATAAATCATATAAAGAAAAATTAACGACTAAACAATTAAACAAATAAGCACTATACAATAACGGGAATTGAAGAAAACGTGACAATTAAAACCTAAATTATCAAAAATTAAACCTAGATTTATCCTAATTTACTAACTTATAAGAAAAGCTAAGGAAATTCTAGACCAAGAGTGCTTAAAGTTAAAAACGAAGAAAATGAGGGCGGGAGTCAAATCCCGTTCTTTAAAAAATAAAATTATTAAATTTTAACCATACGAAAGTAAATTTGAATTCTATAAGACCTAAATGACAAAAGAAAATTTTCAGAAAAACAATTTTTTTTTTGATTATTTTTCTATTTTTTATGATTTTTTTAAAGTTTGTAAACAAGATAAATGTACAAAAATTATAAAACTTTGAAATAAAAATCTAAGAAAATTACTGAAAATAGCTAAAGTTGAAAAGGTTGTATGAAAAATAAAAGCAAAGAAAATGCTTAAATGAATAAGCACAGAAAAAGGAAATAAGCATTCGAATTGCTTATTGATAAAAGAGCTCAAAAAGGTGTTAAAAGGAATGTTGTTGCACACTTGGACATAAAATCCCAAGGGCGCAGTGGTGTGAGTGTGTTGTGTTGAGTCGTTAAAAGGGTTGAGGCTAGGTTGAGGTTAGGGGTTCAAGCCTTGCTCACCCCTGACTTCCTTAGTTTCCCCTTTTTTTTATTTTGCAAATTTTAGAAACAAAGTTGTTAAGCAGCTGAAAATAAGCTACTTTTGTGAAAGCAACTTTTTTGAAAATCACTAATAAGCTAGAAAACAGCTTATAACTATGACAGAAAACACTAAGCCTTTTTTAAAGCTTTATTAAAACTCAAAGAAACAAAATAAGCTTGGAATAAGCTCAAACAGAATCAAAATAAGCTGCACTACCCTATTACTAACCTAATAAGCAAGTAGGAACAAGAATTAAACTAAAGTTATAAGCTATATAAGCTGAAAACTCCAAATAAGCACTTTACACAAATCTGACTACCAAACAGTCCTAAAGGCCAACTTTGAGCTTATTTTTCAATAAGCTAACAGAACCTTATGGCTTATTGGCATATACCATTAAAAAGCTTGACCCTTAAACTACTAGAAACAGCTTTTGAAAAAGAATTTGAAACTCAAATGAGCTATGAAATGGCTAATTGAAAAAGCTGATGCAGACAGAAAACTATATTTTTTTGGTTTTTCAAAACTTAGTGAAAATGACAAAATGCTAATTTCAAAGCTAAAAACAGATAACTAAATGAGCTAAAAATTGTAGAATAAGCTAAAACAGATTTAAAGTGACCTACAAACTACTAGTTCTTTGAATATAAAGACCTAACAACTACTTTTACCATCTCATTTTTTAAACTTAAAAGTGGCTATAAGGCTCTTTTGACTGCTGATGCAGTTTGCACTTAAAATAACCAAATCTATAAACTAGACCCTACTTGATTTAAACTTCATTAAAACACTAAGATATGAGCTAATGGGGCTATGGAAACAGCTAGAACTGAATTGAGCTTAAAATGCATAGATCTTTGAAGTTATTATCACAGATGCTAAAAACTACTAATGAACTTTGACTAAAACTAATTAAACCTTACAACTACTTTAAATTCTGTCTTTATAAACCTAATTATGAAGTTGAAAGTTAATTC
Organism: Tanacetum coccineum; assembly: GCA_026074375.1. NCBI lineage: Eukaryota > Viridiplantae > Streptophyta > Magnoliopsida > Asterales > Asteraceae > Tanacetum > Tanacetum coccineum. Next base: position 69,181 of record BQNB010014956.1, read on the forward strand.
AAAGGACCAAAATATTATGGACAGTACTAACTCTTGTTAGTACTACTATAAGCCAAACACCCCTTTAAATCCTTAGAACTCATATTGAGCTTATAATTTTGAGATTTAAAGCACAAATCCTTAATGCCAGATAGTAGACAGCTAAAAATAGACTTAATGAGCATATTTCATCAATAAAATAAGCATAAGGAATAAGCTAACAGATTAAGCTAATAATTTTGGTTTTTTCAACTTTTATAGAACAAAAACTTGTAGAGTAAAATCTAAGCTAATGATTAAACTGAAATAGCATCTAACAACAATAGAGAAAACAAACTTAAGCTAAAATCACGCATATATAACTAACAATTAAGCTGTAATAAACTAAATGCAAAGAAAACTTAGAAAAATTTTAAAAGATAGAATAGTAAAGAAAAAGGCAAAGAAAATAGTACTCTACCCTCAGTCACAGAACAGAGTGAATGCTCAAAGTTAAACTTATAATAACAGCTTAAGCTTATAGCTTAAGCTTAATCCAATAAATTAATCTATTCTTAACTCTTGACCCTCAAGAACTAATACCAGCTTGAATACTATAAGCAGCCATCCAATTCCATTAGTATTCAAGCTTATTTGAGAGCTTTTAGCAGCTTTTGAAACAATTTGAGCTTTTGAAACAGTATTTAAGAGAACATTTAAACCATTAGTGCAGAAAATAGGTAACACAGAAATGGTAAATTGCGAACGCAAAATATCAAAAAGTAAACTATATTGATTCTAAAGAAAATTGAGTACAACTTCACAAATTGAAAATTACATTAATTAAAAACAATAAACTAAAAATTACATAAGCTAAAATTTTTCTACAAGCTACACTAAAAGCTAGATAAAAAAAACTCCCTCTTTGAGTGCGAGATGAAGCTCCTTTTATAGGCACGATCACAATTCTAGTCTTCTAATGCCCTGTTTAGCTTTTAATCTATATCATGTTGAATCTCTAATCAGTTGCACGTTTGATTCATAGCCCGTGGATGAGAATGTGAGCATCTACGATTGCCAACGTGCAATCAATCATTGGCCCCCCACAAAGAAATGATGAGTGGACAACTGGTTGGTATGTTAATTTACAATTTAGTGAGGTGTGGAGGACTGTAGTAAACGGGCCATTCCGCTTGGTGTCAAATCAACTTAAAAATAAACCAAAATACTCTAGAATCAAGGGGGTGAACGTACTTTTGTTGATGACAAGGGGCTTGTACTAAGAATCTTTTGAGGCCAAACGTCATTGATGCATAGAGTTGAATTTACCACTTAATATTGATGCGAGGAAATTGGGACATGGTTAAACATAATCATTCACACCTCGTTTTCGTTATTTAACTTTGTTTACCAATTTGACTTTGGGCTTGGGGTAAACGGCTTGGTATTTGGATATTGGGCTTGTTATGTGGTTAAAAAGGTATCAGATAAAGACTTGACCGACCATTAATAATCTAGTAGTAAATGACAATAGGTGTTAATGTTTAAGACACTTTAGTGAAAATGAGTTATTAATAAGGGGTTCCTGGTATTTTCAAGTGTTTTGGTCGTCTCTTGTGGGTTGAACAATGTACTCTGTGTTGTCCTTGTTACCCACACATCCGCTCTTCTGGTATCTGTCCGTCCGTGTTCGATTTTTGTCTACGGTTTTTTGCTCTTTTGCTTGAGATTTGGGGCCAACCATTCCTACCTACACTTCACAATTACAAAACACACACTAAACAAGCCAATTTTGCATGAAATTTTAACATCTTAGGGGTCATTTTAGTATAAAACCAGGATAGGTGGATTTCTCAATAGCATTGACCGTAGGACAATGCTTGATAACGACAGCCTACAAAAAGAGCAAAAGTCAATATCTGGCAGTACTGGCTGTCTAGGATACTATATGCCCTCCTAAGATACGACGATAAGTCATTTGATCATCTGCGTACCTTGTAAATCATCATCCAGCCTCCCATATTGCCATATTTGTCCTCATTGGACACATTCAGCGAGACCATGTTTCTTATAAACAACGCATTTACATATTGTGACTGACTTATGAATAGGCCACAGGGAGATTGATGAACTTGAAGTCCAAGAAAGAACTTTAGTTCATCCATCATTGACATTTCAAAATTATTTTTCATTAGGTTTGCAAAACGTTTTGAAAAATCTAGATTTCTTGAACCAAAAATAATGTCGTCAACATATACTTGAACAAGTAATATGTCTCCCTTGTGACGTCGTGTGAACAAAGTTGGGTCAATAATACCTTTAGTGAACCCATGTTCAATTAGAAAAGAAGACAATTTGTCATACCATGCATGAGGTGCTTGCTTAAGACCGTATAGAGCTTTTTTCAACCTGTAGACGTGATCTAGAAATTCTAGATTAATAAACCCTTCAGGTTGGCTGACATACACTTCTTCTTTCAAAGGACCATTGAGAAAAGTCGTTTTGAAATCCATTTGAAAGAGTGTGATATTCTTATGAGCAGTGACTTGCAGTTTTACATACATATAAAATAATATACTTATAGAGAAATTAAGGAAATCCCCAAGTAACCCTCGGACAATTCCACTCACAAAGATATATATATAGAATACGTATTAAACCGGGCAAGTATGATCACCCGGGTCGTTTTCCCCAATGAATAGTGAAATTGAAACCACGTTTTAAGTTCGGATCCTGATTTGAATGAAGCAAAGAAATTTGGTTTGGAAAGATATGAAAATAAAATTAAATTGAACAATTAAACAAATACGGAAATGTAACTATAAAGCAAATTGACTAAGATTTTACCCTAAAAATGTAAACTAAAATTTTACTAGATTAAGAAAAAGTGAAGAAAATTATTAAAAATAAAAGCCCTAATTTTAATCTTTTTATAAAAGTTTAATTAAACTAATTAAAACTTAAACCTAATTACTAATTAAAACTATTAAACTTAATTAACTACTTAACTAAGGACTAATGTCGTAAAGACCTAGGAAACTAACGGGTGAACTGACAAGCTAACGGAGGGACCAACTTAGTAAACTACTAAATTCAAAAGTTACACTATCTACCCTGAGAATCTACCCCGATAACAAGCTAAGGCCCGAATTAAGGTGAAATTTGAAAAGTGCTTATTATGAAAAACTCAAAGAAGCAAAGTTGTAAAGGAATCTAGTGGGAACAAAATTAATAAAAGCTACTAGGACTGAAAATCTCAAATAAGCTCAATAAGAGCTTATTTCTAAACTGATTACAGAAAGTGAGGTTTTGAGCTTATTTTCACTTAAACAGCCATAAAATACTCAAATTAAGCTTAATTCTAAAAAGGAAAAGTGATCTAGAAAGCTTATGATGTGCTTAATCTAGAAATGCAAAGAAAACTAAGCTAGAAGTGCTCTTAAACTACTGAAATTAACCAAAAAACAAGCAAACTCAGGAAATAAGCAAGGAAACACTAACTTCAAATAAGCTAGAGAACTTAATAAGCTAAACTTGACTTTAAAACTTTAAGGACTTATCAAACTACTTATTATCCATCTAAATAAGCTATAAAATCTAGACTTATAAGCTAATTTAACAAGTTTAAATCCTAAGGACTCTAAGTACTGTTTTTGGAGTTTTCAGGTTTTTTATGACTTTTGACAGCTAAATTTAACTAGGAAAATAAGCTAGAAATTGCAAATTAAGACTTAAAATCTATTAAGCTATATTAAAACTCAAGTCCTACTAAATTTGATAAACTAGATCCTAAAATTACTGTTCTAAATTAAGCTGAGAACACAGCAGTACTAACTGAGGTTAGTACTGCTAGTGTAAAAATTCAACAGTACTTTCGCTGAAAGTACTGCTGATGCAATTTGATTTTTAAGAACAAAATAAGCTATGAAATAAGCTAGATAATGAAAACTAAAGCTAAATTCATAATAAGCTATAACTAAACTTAATACTACTTGAATTCCTAGCTTAAATCTAAGCTAGCAGTACTAACTGATGAAAGCAGTACTAACTTGGAAGTTAGTACTGGTAGTGTAAAGGCTCAGCAGTACTAACTGAGGTTAGTACTGCTAGTGCAAAATCAAGAGTGCACTTAAACCAAACACTCCTTTATCATTATGACAGATTTGAGAATAACTTTTTAAGAGAAATCTAATGAACAAAAACTAAATACCAGATAAAAATTAGCTTAAAACAAACTTAACAATCATGATTAAACAACTGAATAAGCAAAATTCTAAGATCTTAACTAATTAAACTAATGTTTTTGGATTTTATGAGTATTTATGACAGAAATTAATAACTAATGATCTATAACTATTTAAGCAAAAACAGATAAGGACAAACAACTAATAAGCAATATAAGAGATATTTAAACACTAATAAGCAAAGAGAATAAGCAAATAAGCAATATTAAACATATAAGCTATAACTAAGCAAATTAAAACTGAAATTAGAGAAGAGTGAAAAGAGAAACTTACTTGATCCTTTAGCTAAACAAAAGGAACCAATAAAGGCAGCTACAAGCTCCTTAGCTTATTAATAAGCTAAGGTATAAGTCCTTGGGATCTCTTCCAAGTTAAGATCCCCTTCCAAAAAGCTCTAATCCAATTAGATCCATAATAGATTTAACTGATTTAAGGTTAAAGTAAGATTACTTCTGAATTCAAACAGCTCTATTTCAGCTTATAGACTGAAAGAGCTTTAAATGAGCTTATTAGCTTATTGAGACAATATGGCTTATTAAGAGAGCTTAAAGTTTGAAAATAAGAAGAGCTTAGAAAATGAGATTTAAAATACTAAAGACTGAATTTCATTAATTAAAGAAACTGATTACATTACTTGAAATAGGAAAATTACATTAAAGAGAAATACGAATTTTTGCTACACTAGAAATTACTAAAAACTAGATTGAAAAGAAGACTCTTTGTGTGTGTGAGAATGAGGCCTATTTATAG
>BQNB010014957.1:2484-34152 GCA_026074375.1 Tanacetum coccineum
ACTACAATAGTATTAAAGATTTTGAAGAGATCACCAACAGTTAGAGTATATCGTGTTAATGTCCACATAAGGACAACCAAACAAAACACTATCAACAAAATATTCATCTACTAACCTCATGAAACATAAGTTCTTTACTATGTACTTGAACAAGATCCAAATACTCTTTTTTATACAGTTGTAACAACAAAATTATTTATATTTATAATTCATCTACCTCCACAACTAGCACTCCGTCAATGGTGTTTTTCAAAGTGAGAAGATCAGCATTGGTGTCAAGAGCTGGAAATCTCACTCTTTTATGTAGCTCAAAGTGTAGGTACATTCCTGAAACCCGAGTCTAGTTTGGACTTGTCCTTGCTAATCAGCTATATTTTGGAGTGTCATATGATTGACAGAAATTTATCTTAAAGTGGAGAGGCGACAAACATCCAAGCCGCGGAATGGCGTAGCCGAGGAAGTCCTTGGCCTATGAGTTGTTGTTGTTGGAGGCATTGGGGCCCATTGGACACCAAAGTAGTGAGAAGCCCACTGGAAGACACCACCGCTCCCTATCAGACGCAAAACATATTCAGTTTCTCAGTTCCAAATAATATACTAGTTGTCTAACGTGCCCGATGAGTGGGCTACTTTCATGATATTCCTTGTTCTGTTATGTTGTGAGTAATATGTACAGTGATTTAGTCTTTTGTATTTGTATTCATATTAATAATCTATGGACAATAATAATAGATGTACATCAATGCTCGTAGCATTAGCTTGAAACAAATACACAAAGGAAAACGTATACGTTGTTGGATTATGGTAGTTGGATACGCACCTATGCGACTAGAAATGTGTGAGCCTATTGGGGGCACACACGTTAAACACTTAGAGTGTGTTTTGTACTTCATATAATAAACCGATGGACTAAAATTAACACGAACTCAAACCACATGGACCAATGAGTGGCCGGCCATGATAAGGTTTAAGGAGTGAAGAGTTTGAGTTGTTTTAGGAAAGGAGAAAAGGTTTTAGATAAGGATTAGAATTGAGTTTTCTTATCCTACAAGACTAGTGGTTTGGGGTGTATATAAATACACAAACTCTAGCTCATATCTGATGTATTCTAAAAACCCTAATAGCCTAAATGTTTCGGCTGTCTTCTCCTTCCAAAAACACAGTCGAATTCCAAACTTCACTAGAGGTATTCGGTTGGTTTATTTTGTCTTAAGATCGATTTTGGTAAACCCCTGGATAGGGTATTCGGTGCAGCTAGTACTCCACCTGAATTCGGTGTATTAACCTGATCACTCAGGTTTCGGTTTTGTTTTGGATCACAAAGGTTCGACGGCAGCAACAAGAACCAGGTTTTGGGTTTTGGTTGTGTTTGGATCTTACCGAAATTGAAAGAAACCCTAATTAGGGTTCTTAGGTTTTCGGTTATTACAACAAGGGTTGTTTGTGTGGTTTTGATCCAAGAATGTTTTGACACTTGGTGTTTTGTGACGTGAAGTAGCAAGGCTAGCATTCCGGGCACACTTGGTTGACGTGTTTGTGTGAGCACTCGTAGAGATGACATCTTAGTCATTTTGTTTCATTACATTTGCAGTTGACTTCAAGGGTTAGTTTTCTTGTTTACCTTTTGTTTATTTATTGTGTGTTAACTATATGAACCAAACATGATCCATATCCGCTGCGTACTCGTGGTTGTTAATGGTTAACAGATTATCAAATCCCAACAGTGGCATCACGAGCCAACTCGTTTGGTGTTTATATGGGTTGCACACATAATTAAACACGTTAGGGCTGCATGAAATCTTGTTTATTTATTGTTTTGTTGGAAAATTATGGCAGTTATATGCAATACTTGCCATAAATAATGAATAAACACCTAGAATCAACACAAATGTCATTAGATAAAAAGGAGAATAGATTAAAATTAAATGTTAATTAAGCTGCCATGTTATTCTATTCTTGTTTTATCTCGGCCTTAAGACTCACGCAATCATGCTATATGATGGATGTGGCGATCTAGGTACTTTAGCAGAAAACCTAGTGAGAGTCTTTTGGTTCTCTAATTGGGGAAGACTCTTTTGAGAACTCGAGGCATTATATGATTTACTGCTTTCAATATAAAGAGTTTGTCTTCAATTTTAATCCAATTTTATGTCTGCTTTGATTGCTTATATGTGATATGCCATGTGATGCTCAATATTTGCAAATAGACTTTATGAAACTCTTAAAAACGGACTTACACTTATAGAGAAACTTGGATTGAACATGTCTAATATTACACACGTAATTATACTCCTTGTGACCAGTTATGTGTTATTTGCGAAACCGGGGTTTTTGGACAAATTTAATACGGACATTAAACTATGAAATTTGATTTCTTGTGAACTTTTAGTTTTTATGTGCGCAATATGGGGTTGAATTGATCTTTAATCTTATCCCGCCCCACTACATGCTTCGGCATATGAGGGAATTATTAGAATTACTTGTGTCTTCGGACGCAAGTAGGAGTACAATATAGGGTTTGATCAAATTTGTAATCCCACCATATTGGCAACTATAAAACTAATGTTAACAAAAGGGGTTTCTTAACATACAATAGCATCATTAGTCAATTGGAAGTACGGCTCACCCATTGTTGGACAAACTACAAGAGAAGTTTAAGGCGGGTGGAAGTAAGGTTCCCCAAAAGAAGTCAGGTTTTTAATACGCTTCGCGCTGACCTGTTTCTCCGCTTCTTTGTGCGTCCAAAATGGAGCTACCGAGAACATTTGACAAAATGATGTCTATACCAAAAAGGTTAACAAAATGTTTTCTTAACTTTGTGCTACAAGTTGTTTTGCATGCTTCTTGTACACGATTTTTGTCACATATTTTGTAAAATTTATGTGTATACCCCTATGTGAAGTTTTAAGTCTATGCCAGCCAAATGAAGAACACGTGCATTTGGATTGTCTTCTCTGGTCAGACCTCAGGGCCTTTCCAACCCATGGCGAATTTTTTCCATTGGTCAGACCTTTGTCAATTTTCGCACGTTCTCTTTTGGTCGACTTAAATCGAGTTACCTGGTCAGACCTCGGACCCGAGGCATAAGATGAGACAAAACATGTACATGACCTTACTATATGAGTTACTAAAGTCATGTGTCTCATAAATCTAAGAGTTGCATTAACAATGCAATTAACGCTCGTCGCTTACCTCTTGCCCTACTTGTTTACACACTGGTCAGACCTCTGGTAATAAGTGGGAGGTCAAGTTGGATCTTAGTCTTATTAGTAATTAATTGGGTAGTTAATTCTTTTAAGAATTTAATTATCGAAAATACTAAATAGAACTTTCTATGTTCTGGTTAATTGTGTTATTGCAACATAATTCGTAAACGTGAGTTTGTTTTTCTTAAAAGACAAACATAGTCTCTTTTCCTGGTAAGAAAGAGTGAGACTTACTCCTATCTCTTCTCATTGGTTGACAAGAATAAGATAGGGTTATAATTGAAGTTTTTCCTCAATTATATTTAAACTCACTTTCAATTTTTCATTACCCTTTTCCGGTTCTGAAATCTTTGAAAGATAAAATATTTGTGTAACTAGAGAACATTGTGTCTATAGCTACCAAATAATGACATCTTGCACTTGTCACGATGTATGAGTTTAAACCGTAACGAGTAAAGAAAATTACTAGCAGGTCTTCTAGGTAAATTTTCTTGGACTCGATTCATTCCTTATAGTGCTAAACACCCTTGTGGCTAGGCAGACCAATTAAGGAGGAAATGCATGCTAAATATTCAAGTTAATGAATACATGATGGCTAGTCCCTCATCTACATAAGTAGAACTTCATATACTCTGCGCAATACCTAAGTACATTGCTACTTGTAGGCATTCTAAGAGAGTAGGAAAGTAAATTAATCGCTAATTGCTTTCTACTGGTGATGTAACACTTACAATGTTGACAAATCCAGTGGGAGCCTTGCGTTTTATTACTGAAAAGACAGTCATGTAATGTTGTCAAATTCAGTGGGAGCTACAAGATTCATTTCCGTATGAGTTGCTGATAACGCTCAAATTATACATGTTTCTATACGCGTTATCAATGATTTTATATATATAAATTGGTTAATAATAAGAAGTTTTGGTATAGAATCGAGTATATTTGCTATTGTAGGTTCTAAGTACGTGTCGTGGAAGAAAACACAAAGATTTGAAGCTTAAAACATTATGGTTGAAATCCTATTATATATCTATGACACTATCATATTGTTTATACAATCGAGCGCTTATCGTAATGATTGTCTACATTAAGGTGGTGTTTGTTTTTCAAAAAGAGCCTCTTAACAGCCTCTTAATCTGACTCATTTAGATGCGCTCAGACATTTGGCTCATTAAGAGCGTTTTTTTTCTCTCGTTTAGACGCGGCCAGCGGCTGCAACATCTTAACCAACTAGATGTGGATGAGGGGTCTTGATGCCTTTTAATGCCTCTTCACTCTTTACTTTTGTTTTTTGTTTTTTTTCTTTAGTTTGTTTTTTTTTTCTTTTTGTTTTGTGAGATATTTTTTTACTCTTATTTTAATATTGATATTATGTTAAAAAGAATTTTTTTTTTATTATATAAATAATTTTCAAAATACTAACGATGATAATGCTTAAACATTTAAAAGTTTTTCAAACAATAGTAATAATATATAACTAGTTTATAAAATTAAATTATGGCCCGTGTAATTTAGACGTGAGCTTAAATTTTTCATTAAAAAGTATTTTAATTGTTAATTGACAATGTTAAGTATATTATGAAATTTTATTTTTCGCAATCTTATGATTGTAAAGTTAATGATAGTAACAATTTGCAAAATGATGAAGATATTTAACCACACGTAATGGTTCTGTAGTGTTTTCCAAGCTTGATTTGAGGTCTGGATACCATCAAATCAGAATGAAGGAGGATGACATTTTCAAGACAGCTTTCAGGACTCATGAAGGCCGTTATGAGTTCCTTGTGATGCCTTTTGGTCTTACAAATGCACCCTTAACTTTCCAAAGTCTAATGAATACAGTCTTCAAGGCTTTCCTAAGGAAGTTTGTGTTGGTGTTTTTTGATGACATACTGATCTACAGCAAGAACTTAAAAGAGCACTGTGATCATTTGGCTCAAGTTTTGCAAGTCATGAAGGACAACACCTTGTATGCAAAGAAGTCTAAGTGCTATTTTGTTGTACCACAAGTGGAGTACTTGGGTCACATCATCTTAGCACAAGGTGTATCCACAAATCTTTCCAAGATAGAGGCTATGCAGAAGTGGCCAATACCTTCAACCCTTAAGCAGTTGAGAGGGTTCCTTGGTTTAACTGGCTATTATAGAAGGTTCATCAAAGATTATGCCAGTATCAGTCAACCTTTGGTGGCCTTAACAAAGAAAGATGCATTCAAGTGGAATCCATCAGCTGAATTGGCTTATCACAAGTTAAAGGAAGCCATGGTTCAAGCTCTAGTGTTAGCTCTACCCAACTTTGACAAAGAGTTTGTGGTTGAAACTGATGCAAGAAAAATGGAAGGAAATTGGAGCAGTGATGTGTCAGAATGGTCATCCTATAGCTTATTGGAGCAAAACATTATCTGCAAAACACCAAGCCCTGTCAACTTATGAAAAAGAATTTTTGGCAGTGGTGGTAGCATTAGATAAGTGGAAGGGCTATTTGCTTGATAGGCACTTCAAAATCAGGACAGTCAGCCTAAAGTATTTGCTAAACCAAAAGCTTACTACTCCATTTCAATTCAAGTGGCTGCCTAAACTTCTTGGGTATGACTATGAGATTGTGTACAAGAAAGGAAGTGAGAATGTGGTAGCTGATGCTTTGTCAAGAATGGACTCAAGTGGGGAATTTTTGCAGATATCTATCTCCTCTGTCTCAAGTGGTGTTTGGGACAAGGTGAAAGACAGTTAGAAAAATGACTTGGATACCCAAAATTTGATCAAGTCATTAGAACATCACAGTTATAAGGGTAACAAATATTCTTGGACTGGTGAAATCCTCAAGAGGAAGGGAAAAGTGGTAGTTGGAAATGACCCAGAGCTAAGGAAAGAGCTAGTTTAGCACTTCCATGATGAAGCTATTGGTGGGCATTCTGGTGCTCATGTGACTATGAAGAAGCTTGGGTCATTGTTCTATTGGAAAGGTCTTAAGAAGATGGTTAAGCAGATGGTCAGAGATTGTGATGTGTGCCAAAGACAGAAAGCCTGACTTAAGTGCTTACCCTGGTCTTATTCAACCCCCTCCCATCCCTGAAAGAATTTGGAAGGAGATTTCCATGGATTTCATTGAGAAGTTGCCTACTTCCTATGGAAAATCAATGATTATGGTGGTGGTGGATAGGCTAAGCAAGTATGCTCATTTCATTCCACTGCATCCCTTTCACTGCAAGTAAGTAGCTCAGTTTTCTTAGATCATATGTGTACAAGTTGCATGGGTACTAAGTCGGTTGTGAGCGACATAGACAAAGTATTCTTAAGCAATTTCTAGAAGGCTTTGTTTGCTGAACTAAAGGTCAAGCTTAAGCTATCAACTGCCTATCATCCTCAAACTGATGGTCAGACAGAAGTAGTCAATAGAAGCCTGGGATGCTATCTGAGGTGTATGTGTAGAGAGAAGCCAAAGGAATTGATAAAATGGCTTCCCTTAGCTGAATTTTGGTATAACACCAACTACCACACCTTAACTAAGACTACACCATATGAGGCTGTTTATTGCTAAATACCTCCTATTTATGTACCTTACATACCTGGAGATAGTAGGGTTGAGGAAGTGGATGGAACATTGCAAGCAAGAGAAGAAGCTATTAAGATGCTTAAGTTCCATCTCAAAAGGTCTTAGGACATAATGAGGAACCAAGCCAATAAGCACACGACAGATAGACAATTAGAAGTTACTGATTGGGTCTATTTGAAGCTTCAGCCTCACAGACAAGTGTCTATAAGGCAAGGCCAACAACACAAACTCTCATCAAAGTATTATGGTCCTTTCAAAGTTGCAGAAAGAATTAGAGAAGTGGCTTACAGATTGGAGTTGCCAAGTTCAATCCAGATACATCCAGTCTTCCACATTTCACAACTTAAGAAGTGCCATGGCAAAGACCACAGTGTGGGAGTATTACCACAGCTCAGAGAAGATGGCCTATTAGAGAATAAGCCCATGGCAATACTGGAAAGAAGGTTGGGGAAGGTCAACAATAAGCCAGTTATGTTTGTGCTTATTCAGTGGACTAATAAACTAGTTGAGGAAGCCACTTGGGAGATCTATAGTGACTTAATTACAAGGTTCCTTGGGTTTGATGCTGTGAATGAAGTCGTTCCTTGAGGACAAGGAAAGTTTAAGGAGGATAAAGTTAATACGAGCTAAGTCAGATACTGTTGGGTTAAAAGTTAGTACTGCTAGCAGAAGTTAGTACTGCTAGCTATGTCAGAAGTTAATACTGTTGGGCTAAAAGTTAGTATTACTAGCTGAAGTTAGTACTGCTAGCAGAGTAATTACTGCTAGCATATTGTTAATACTGCTAGTAATACTGTTAGAAGTCTGTTATACTGTTGGTACGGGTGAGGTGTACGTGTGTGGTTCTAAACCAGATACGTAAGGTGCACGTGTTATTCTCAACTGGTAAATAGATTTAAACAGTGCAGTTCCGCCAAAGATTCTGCTTCAGAATTCCTCTCTTTAGCCTGTTTAAATACCTTTGCTAGTTCATAGTCTATACATTCATGTCAAAATTGTAAACTGTGTGAAACACACATTTCTCTACCAAATCTGTTGTAACATTGGTTGAGTTCCACATTAATGAATTCATTTTGAGCTATGTTTCTTTAATTACGAGTTCTAAGTATTTTCATTGCCGTTGATCTGTAAATTGTTAACATTAGTTGTTAATCAGTTTGCTAAGTATCAAAAGTGTAAGCAAACATATGGATTAAGCTTATACAAATTTTAAGTATACAAGTTCGGTTAATGGCATTAATAAATAAGATTGAAAACATGTGGATTAAGCTTATACAAATGTCAGTCTCTCATCAATGATATAATAACAAGTATGTATTGAATGCGCAAGTAAAAATAAGTTCCAAATGCGCAAGTAAAAATACGTGAAACCAAGTAAAAAAAGACTACGCAAGCACAAAAACCTAAACAATGTTACAAAGCCTATTGTTCTTCTATAAGCTTTGTAATATTGTATAGGTTACATACTTACTGAATAAGGGCAAGCTTATAACTAAGCTTATCCCCTCTGTTATGTTCTATCTGCAATATTCCTTTAGTATAATATCATTAAAATTTCGTGACAACAGTGTCTTGTTGACAAGCACATTGATTAGTGCCGCCGATATACGTTTTTTAAAGTGTTACATTGCGCAAGAAAATGAATGCAATTAGGGAGTGTTTTGAAACGGAGTATACGTAGTAGTTTATAGCGTTGAGGAACCTACTTCTGTTTATGATTACTCGTTCATCTAAAGGGTTGAGTAACAAAGTTTTTAACATTTCTAAGGATGTTTCAATGTGCATTCAAACTGATCATTTTTAAGGTTCCAAAAAAATGTGATTTATGATATAAATGTAACAGTACTTATTCGAGACACAATAAGTCAATAAGCAATTCTGAAATGCTCATACAGTCATCACCGTTTCCTCAACACAATCCTGATACAAAAGACCTAAACTTTCATCAGTCTTACAAATTTCTCATCAACCCGTCAGTCACAAAGCAACAAACTTGCAAACTGAAACACAAAAACATGACATATATAAACTAAAAAAACTTTTGATTATACTCACTTCTGTATGAGTTCAACAAATTTCTGCACAGATCGAAGAAGAAAACAGTTTTTTTAAACATTGTGGAACATTGTTTCCATTTCATACATTTAGGTTGTTTCGTCTTCTACTAAACAAACTTTTAGAAGAAGAAGAAAACCTTTATCTATAGCTAAGATCCTGCACAAAAACCACTCGCCTAGAAAGTGATTTCATGCATGTTTACCACATACGTTATTCCACATCATTTGCGTGATCCATCTACAAACTTGTTATTTTTGAATAAAAAGAAAACGTACATGAGATTATTAAATAGCTTTTTAGATAAGCAATCCTAAAAATATAATAGATTTATCAAAGAATAAAACAAGCAGTCATAGATATAGTAATTTCTGAATCTTAAAGCAACTAATCAAGAAAAACCAGAGGATTTCATGGAGGTAAAACTTCTCTAAAAGAATGGAAACTTGTAGCAAAGAAGAAATGTTATGAGTTAGTCTCTATATTAGCCTGTTAAGATGTCTAGGGGTCTTAGTGTTAAGTCGAGTTATTATTAGTCAAGTAGGATTAGAATAAGGGTCGGTTGGTGTTTGCTTAAGTCCCAAGCTACACGTTTTTCTTTATTTGTATTCATAACCGACTAGGACTTGTGTCCTTGTTAGAGTCGGTTACCTCCCCCTCATCTCTATAAAAGGAGATGGGGGGTGAGGGATTTTGTACATCATTCTTTCAAGTTCATTCGATTAATAAAAGAGTAATCGTTTGGGTAATACCTTGTGTTCTTTTCTATCGATTATAAGATGTGCAAGTTCTTCACAGGTTCGGGAGTTCGCAAGTAACATCGGGTTGTAGGATACCTACAGTTAGGTATCAAGAGCTTTGGTATAATAGATCCTTCTGGAGGTGGGGACGAATCGTGAATGGTTTTTCGTGATCGGGTTTTTCGTTGAAGAAGGAGCAGCGGTTCTGTTGCGGGTTCCTACGATCGACAACGAAAAGGAAGGTTATTGTTTCGGTTCGAGAGCAATAACTGAAGCAGCTAGGAACGATAAAAAAGGGTTTGTTGATTTTTGTTTTGGAAGATCAAATTGCGTTTCGGGTTTTTGTCAGATCTTGACGAAGAAGACGAAGTGCAGGTTTTTTGTTGTTCTATTGTTTGAAAGTCAACACTCAATACTCTTTAATTTTACTTTATACTTGGCATGAATAGTGTGTCCAAGTAATAAATAAATTTAAAGTTTATTGTTTAATCAAAGTAATAATTTTAAAGAAAACAAAATATTACTTTGAAGTTTTTGCACAAGGGGTTTTATTAGTTTGTGATTGTGAGGTTTTTTCGCAAGGTTTAGCAAATTAATAAAAGGATTAAAGAATGACGGGAGCCAAGTTTGACATCGAAAAAATTCGATGGAACTGGTGATTTCGGGTTATGGAGGATCAAGATGCGTGCTTTATTAATCCAACATGGATGTGAAGCAGCTCTGGAGGTTTTACCCGCAGATATGGAAGCTGAAGCGAAAGCTGAGCTAAACAAGAAAGCTCACAGTGCCGTGATTTTGTGTTTAGGTAACAAGGTTCTGAGAGAGGTTACCGGGGAGACGACTGCAGCGGGGGTTTGGACCAAGCTCGAGACTTTGTACATGACAAAGTCCTTGGCCAACAAGTTGTACCTGAAGAAGAAGTTGTATACATTCTACATGCCGGTTGGACGAAAGATTTCCGAGCATATAGATGAGTTCAACAAAATCGTTCTTGATTTAGCAAATATTGAGGTAAAATTCGAGGATGAAGATCTTGCTTTATTATTACTCACTTCTTTACCAGCATCATACGAACACTTTGTGGATACCTTGCTTTATGGACGGGAAGCTTTGACTTTGGAGGACGTGATGGCCCTCATTAAAATTCAAAGGAAATCACAGAAGGTCTAAGGCGAAGGGGGATAATGTGAAGGGGTTATATGTGAGGGGTGAAGAAACTGATCCGTAGGGATTCACGTCAATCAAGGGAAAGTCAAGATCGAAGTCTCGAGGTGGAAGACTCAAGTGCTATATTTGCCAATCTGAGGATCACTTGAAGAGAAACTGTCCGAAGAATAATCGCAAGAAGTCAACAGGGTTATGCCAAGAAAGATGAGCAACCAAGCTCTAGTGGTTCGACTTATGACGATTCTGAGGTGATGATGGTGATGAGCACACAGGCTCAGGCTCTGCTAGACTTGATCATGGATTCAGGATGTTCATACCACATGACACCCAGGTTAGATATACTTTTTGATTTTCTAGAACGCGATGGGGGCAGTGTACAGTTGGGTGACAACAGAGAGTGTAAAATCAGAGGTATTGGCAAGTGAGTTACAACTTGAGATGGGTAAGTTTTGTGTTAAACAATGTCAGGTATATTCCTGAATTTGATAAAGAAACTTGATATCGCTGGGAACTCTTGAAAAAGAGGGATTTACCATAAAAATGCAGTCAGGCAAAGTCAAGGTGATTAATGGTTCCAGGGTTGTTTTATCTGGAACAAGAAGGGATAATTGCGTATACTCTTTGGATGGCCATGCAATGGCAGGTGAGCTTAATGTTAGTGTTGAAGAAAAAGACAGTCTTGCGTAGGTTTGGCATAAAAGACTAGGCATATCAGTGAGGCGGGACTTACAGGTGTGGAGAAAAGCAAGGTTGTTTGGCAAGGAGATTCTAGTAAAGCTCGATTTTTTGTTGAGGAATTATGTTTATTGGAATGTCCATCGGGGTCAAGAAGGTTTGGTGTAGGAAGGCACACTTACTCAGGAGTGGTAGACTGAGGTAATTTTATTCATTAGATTATGGGGTCCGTTTCAGTGAATCATTGGGAAGGTAAGATTGTATTTCTTATCTATTATTGATGATTATTCCAGGAGGGTATGGGTTTATATCCTCAGGCTCAGACACGAAGCATTTGGAAAGTTCAAAGAGTAGAAGCAGTTAGTAGAGAATCAGATTGGGAGGGACGGTTAGTTTATGAAGTTGAGGACGGCTAATCGTCTGAGTTCTTGTAACGGGAGTTTGAGCAGCTATGCATTGAGAGTGGGTTTGCTAGACATTTGACAGTTGCCGGGACGCCGCAACAGAATGGGGTAGCAGAACGTATGAATAGAACTCTCATGGATAAGGTACGCTGTTTATTAATTCAGTCTGGTTGCCCAAGACCTTTTGGGCGGAAGCGACATGTACGGCCGCATATCTTATCAATAGGTCACCATCGACAGCGATTGAGAAAAAGACACCTATGGAGATGTGGTCGGGACATCCAAGTGATTATGGGATGTTGAGGATTTTCGGCTGTGTCGCATATCCACACGATAAACAAGGTAAGCTCGAGCCGAGAGCGATAAAATGCGTTCTTTTGGGGTATCCCGAGGGTGTGAAGGGGTATAGACTATATAGGCTTGATAATGAATCACCTAAAATAGTCACTAGCAGGAACGTGGTCTTCAATGAAAGTGTCATGTACAAAGACACGTTGAAGGATTCTGGTGTAGGTGATAAGTCTGTTGAGGAATTACAGGTTGAGGTGGAACTGCAGAGGTTAAATAATCATACGCATGAGGAAGATCAGATAGATCAGGAAGATGGCAATGATGAAGATGCAGGGGATCAAGAAACCAATCAGCCACCGGTCTACATGTTATCAGTTGACTCGGGATAGAGAGCCAGGCACGAACAGTACCTTTAAGGTTTCAAGATTGAAAGTAATATGGCTGCTTCGCATTTGCTGCAGCCCAGAGGAAGAGATACTCATGAACCATTGCACGTTTACAGGAGGCTGTTGCTTGTGTAGTTAGTTCTAAGTAGAAAGCTGTATGAAAGAAGAGATGGATTTCTATGAGGAAGAACAAGACCTGGGAGTTTAGTAGATCCCTCTAGCTGGGCAAAAGCTGGTGAGTTCTAAATGGCTAGTATAAGATAAAAGAAGGGATTGAAGGTGTTCAAAAGCCTAGGTACAAGGCAAGGTTGGTGGCTCGTGGATTCACACAAGGGCAGGTATTGATTACAATGAAGTATTTTCTCCGGTAGTTCGACACACATCTATTCGGGTTATACTTGCATTGACTGCGTGTAAAGATTATGAGCTGGAGCAGCTTGATGTAAAGACGGCATTTTTACATGGAAATCTTGAAGAAGTGATCTACATGAAGCAGCCACCGGGATATGAACAAGGTAACAAGGTATGTTTGTTAAAGAAATCCCTTTATGGTTTGAAGCAGTCACCTAGGCAATGGTATAGGAGGTTTGATGAGTATATGCTGAGCAACGGGTTCAAGCGTAGCAGTTACGACAGCTGCGTATATTACAGGAGTTATGCACCAGGTGAGTATATCTATCTATTGTTATATGTAGACGATATGCTGATTGCTTGTAAGAGCAAGGCTGAGATTGGGTCTACCAAGTCTTTGCTTAAAAAGGAGTTCGACATGAAGGAGCTCGGGGAAGCAAAGAAGATTCTTGGTATGGAGATCGTCAGGGATCGGAGTCGCAAGATTCTGAGGATGTCATAATCCGGGTACGTTTCTAAGATTTTGAATAATTTTAGAATAGACAATGGGAAATCGGTTAAGATGTCATTGGGTGGGCACTTCAATCTGTTGTTGAAGGATTGTCCGGTTAAGGATTGTGATGTTGAAAGGATGAGTAAAGTGTCATATGCAAATGCGGTTGGGAGTTTAATGTACTTGATGGTGTGCACGAGGCCAGACATAGCGTATGCGGTAAGTGTAGTTAGCAGATATTTGGCGAATACAGGTAAAAATCATTGGGAAGCAGTGAAGTGGATTTTGAAATATTTGCGGGGTACTACAAATGTGGGTTTGGTGAATGGAACAAATCGTGGCAACCATGTGGACGTAATAGGTTTTGTTGATTCAGACTACGCTAAGGATCTGGATAAAGGTAGTTCTATCACGGGTTACGCATTTTTAGTACAGGGATGTGTTGTAAGCTGGAAGGCAACGTTACAACACGTTGTGGCTCTTTCTACTATAGAGGCGGAGTATATGGCTCTTACGGAGGCTGTGAAGGAAGCTATTTGGCTAAGGGGACTCTTGGAAGAGTTAGGAGTAGAGCTTAACACTGTGACAGTTAATTGTGATAATCAGGGAGCGATTCACTTATCGCGGAATCATGTTTTTCATGAAAGGACTAAGCACATCAATTTGCGTTATCACTTTATCAAAGAGGTCTTGGAAGCAAAGACGGTTAAAGTTCAGAAGGTGGGTACTGAACACAATGCTGCGGATGCCTTGACGAAGGTGGTACTTGGACTCAAGTTACAACATTGTTTGGAGTTGCTGAATGTTGGTGTAGGCTAATATAAAGCCTAAGGTAGAAATTGTTGTGTTTAGTCTTTATTTTAGCAAAAGTCCAGGGTAGTCAAGTGTTAAGTTTTCGTGGGCTAACTTGTGTCCCAAGTCCAGCCCATATGTTTTAGGGTTTGTTCTCCCCCTTCATCTCTATAAAAGGAGGTGAGGGGGGAGGGGATTGAACACTTCATTCTTTCAATACTAATCATTCGATTAGGGTTTATCATCTTGTGCTCTTTTTCTTTCTTTTCTGTCGATCAATATATTATGCTATGGTGTGTTCTTTATTCGACATCGAAGTTATCCGTTCTAGTATCGAGGTTGTAGGCTATCAAAACCTATACTTTTTTTTACAAAGATTGTCCATATGTTTATATAACTAAATATTTAGCAATCTTTTATATATCTTTATAATAAAACAAAGGGTTAATTGCCTAAAAATGTATTATACTTGCCACTTTTTGTCATTGTGTGTAGACAACTATTTTTTTTGTCATTGTGTCGCTCAACTTTTGAATTCGTGCTATTGTGTATTCTGCGACTATTTCGGCATGTAAAATGGCCATTTTACCCTTCAAAATCTGCAAAAAGAGAGGGTAAAATGGTCACAAATTACACACAATAACACGAATTTAAAAGTTGAACGACACAATGGCAAAAAAATAGATGTCTACATATAATGACAAAAAGTGGCAAGTATAGTACATTTTTAAGCAATTAACTCTAAAACAAAACCGTAAAGTAGAGATATTTTAGAGTATGTGATAGATGTTCATTCCACTTGAACTTACCCAAACCCTTGCCGTGCGTGCGATGCCATATTACACTCCTACGTTACATCAAACAAAGATAACCGACGAAGAATACAATGTAAATTACACTTATGTATGTTTGTCATATTCTCATTTTCCATCAACTTTAATTGAAATATCTTGTTGCCTTATTCAAAGTAGTTAAAAATTCAGTCACATAAAGTTCGCTTTTGCACCATCTTGTATTTGCAACGATGAGTGTTTGAAACAAAAACACAAACCAAAATATTAAGGGTGACAATATGATTTGACCCATTGTAATTGTGTGTCATTAACTTCACCACAATTAAACAAAAAAGAACGTTGGGAGAGTGACAATTTTCTAGATTCGATAGCCTCATCACTTAATAACCGTATTAAACGATGGCACCTTATTATCAAAGTGGCTTCAAAGTACAAACACAATATGAACAGAGAAATGGTATATAGAAGTGAAAACTTACTTGTTCATATAGTGACAATAGATAAATAGCACTCTATTGATCAAAACATTCCAACTTTACATCCCGCATAGGTTAAATAAGTGGAGTCTTGCTTGTTTATATACTATAATGAATGGGGATTATACATGTTTAGAATGTCATTATCTTTTCAGATACATGTCTTGATAAAGTTGACTATACATCCGTAAGTTTCAACTTTACTCTTACTTGTATCTGAAAACAAAATATACTGCTCTTGACTTTTTTTAGTTGTTGTCACTTTAAAATAATGGTTACTACCAAAAATTTATTTGCAGAGATTTTCTATACGCAATTTAAAACTGAACATGTACTTTGGGACGAAGGCAGCATCTAATTACAACGATTGTCCATATATTTATGTAACTAATCTTCTAACAAAGCCATTATCGTATCATCATTATCAAGTCCGAGTAGCTTCAAATATGAACGATCTACGATAAACAAAAGAATGGTATAGATTAGAGTAGTATAAATGCACAAGTTGGCATGTAAGCATGTACTACGATACTAAGTGTTTGATAAAACCATTTCGTGTTTATATCCCACATAGATGAAAGAGGTGAAATCTTTCCTGGTTATATACTAAAGTGCAAGAAGATGATGCATGTCGAGAATTATATTATGTTTTCAGATACATGTCTTGATAAAGTTGATTATACATCCGTAAGTTTCAACTTTACTCTTACTTGTATCAGAAAACAAAATATAATGCTCTTGACTTTTTTTAGATGTTGTCACTTTAAAATAATGATTACTACCATAAATTTATTTGCAGAGATTTTCTATAAGCAATTTAAAACTGAACATTTACTTTGGGACGAAGGCAGCCTCTAATTACAACGAATGTCCATATATTTATGTAACTAATCTTCTAACAAAGCCATTATCATATCATCATTATCAAGTCCGAGTAGCTTCAAATACGAAACTACCTAAAAGTCATTAAATATTGTTGAGCCAAACGGTTTAATTCGGTTGAAGAAAAAGTTGCAAGCTCTCAAGATTGCTAGCAAGGCCTGGTCGAAAGAAGCTAACAAAAGGTCAAATGACAGGAAGATCAACATTCAACAAAATCTCTCAGAAGTTGATAAGCTTATTGATCAAGGAAAGAGTAATGATGAGATTCTTATCAAAAGAATCACGCTTCTTAATGATCTTCAGGAGCTTAATAATAGGAACGCCATGGAGATTTCTCAAAAAGCCAAAATCCGATGGTTCATTGAAGGTGATGAAAACTCCAAATATTTCCATGGTATTATGAATAAAAAGAGATCCCAACTCGCCATTCGTGGGACTCTTGCTAATGGGGAATGGATTTCGGAACCTCATAGAGTCAAAAATGAATTTTTTTACTCATTTCAAGAAGCAATTTTCGCCTATCCAAGCTCCTAGTATCTGCTTTGACTTCACTTTTCTAACTCGCCTATCTTCAAATCAAGTTCAAGATTTAGAGCATCCTGTTACTTATGAAGAGGTCAAAAGGGTTTTTTGGGATTGTGGCACCAACAAATCACCTAGGCCAGATGGATTTTCCTTTGAATTTTACCGTAAGTATTGGACAACAATTGATGATGATGTGTTTCAAGCTGTCAGAGATTTTTTTGTGAATGGGCACTTCCGTAGAGGATGCAACTCTTCTTTTATAGCCCTTATTCCCAAGATCCAAGATGCCAAATTTGTGAACAACTTTCGTCCTATAAGTCTTATTGGGAGCGTTTACAAAATCGTAGCAAAAATTTTGGACAACAGATTATGTCTAGTTCTGCCTTATCTCATAAGTGATGTTCAATCGGATTTTGTTGCTAATCGTCAAAATCTTGATGGGCCTTTCATTCTTAATGAGCTTCTATCTTTGTGTAAGTTTAAAAAGCTAAATGGGATGATTTTTAAGGTGGACTTTAAAAAGGCTTTTGATTCTGTGAAATGGGACTACTTAGATGAGACCCTAAAGGCTTTTGGTTTTGGATTAAAATGGCGTAATTGGATCAGTAGTTGTCTTAATAACGCCATGGGATCGATGCTCATTAACGGTAGCCCTACTTTGGAGTTCCAGTTCCATAAAAGCTTAAAGCAAGGTGGTCACATCTCTTCTTTTTTATTTTTTTTGATTATGGAAACTCTTCATCTCACGTTCAAGAGAGTCTTAAATGCCGGTTTATATAAAGGTATCTCTCTAAACGACTCTTTCACGATCTCTCATTTGTTTTATGCGGATGACATAGTCTTTATTGGTGAGTGGACCAACAATAACATTCAAACTTTATTGAGTGTTTTGAGGTGTTTCTACTTAGCTTCAGGCCTTAAAATTAATTTGAGGTGTTTCTACTTAGCTTCAGGCCTTAAAATTAATCTTCACAAAAGCAAATTGATGGGGATTAGTGTTAGCTCAAATGTTGTTGCAGCATTTCTTGGCGTGAAGGTTGGTAGCAACGTGTCAATAATTATCTCGTGGGGTCGATGTTATATCTAAGGTTCTTCGAGATTGTCCAAAAATGGGAAGCTTAAACTTCTTTCTATAGGCGTCACGCTTACCTGTAAAAGTCGGTTTTACCTCGATTACACTTTATCATTGTCTATTTTCAAGGTTTTCAATTGGCGTGTTAAATCTTTTGGAAATCTATTCGTCGGAATTTCTTTTATGGAGTTGATGGTTCTGATAGGAAGCTTGCTTGGATTGGCTGGAATATGGTTCTAACCTCAAAAAAGAATGGTGGTCTTGGTGTCTCTAGTTTTTTTGCACATAATCGCGCTCTCCTTTTCAAGTGGGTTTGGAGATTTCTAACTGATGGTTCGTCTTTGTGGACTCGTTTTATTAAAGCCATCTTTGGTAACAAAGGAGCTTTAGATACTCATAAGTTGATTCCTAGAAGATCTCCATGGCAAGACGTAATTCTTGCTATTCATTCGCTTCAAAGTAAAGGTATAAATC
This sequence comes from Tanacetum coccineum, assembly GCA_026074375.1. NCBI lineage: Eukaryota > Viridiplantae > Streptophyta > Magnoliopsida > Asterales > Asteraceae > Tanacetum > Tanacetum coccineum. The sequence goes on from BQNB010014957.1 coordinate 20,817, forward strand.
TTATGGATTTCATTCAAAAAAAGTTGGCAACGGTGAGAATACTTCTTTTTGGGATGATTCTTGGTTAGGAGAGGTTGCGTTGAAGGTTCTTTATAAAAGGTTATATGCTTTAGAGATGTGTAAATCTATTAGTGTGGCCGAGAAAATGGGTCATCCCTCTTTGTCTCATGCTTTTCGTAGGATGCCAAGAGGTGTGTGGGAGCAGGAAAAATTATGATACTTTGCTCGAAAGTTGCTGATCTTGTGCTCCCAAATATATCAGATAGATGGTGTTGGTCTTTAGAAGGCTCACAAGAGTTTTCGGTTAAATCCTCTCGCATCTTAATTGATAATACAATCTTGCCGAAAGCTGAAGTTCCAACTAGATGGCTTAGAGTCGTTCCCATCAAGGTAAATGTTCATGCTTGGAGGGTTTGCTTGGATAAATTACCTACTAGAGCTAATCTTTCGCTTAGAGGAATGGATATTTCATCAATTGCTTGTCCCCTTTGTAATTCGGCTGTGGAATCCACTTCCCATATTTTTTTCGCTTGTCCCTTGGCTCGCCAAGTTTGGAGAAAATTTTTGATTTGGTGGGAACTTGAAGATGTGGCTTTTAACTCCTATAACGAGTGGCTCAACTAGATTGTCAATATTCGTTTACATAAGAAATTAAAGGTGTTCCTTGAAGGTTTTTGTTACGTGATGTGGTGGTTAATTTGGTGCTCCAGAAATCAATTGCTCTTTGGGAATTCTCAACCAAGGCGTGCTTTCTTATTCGATGATGTAGTTCAATTTTCTTATACGTGGTGCTCTAGTCGATCTAAGTGTAATGTTAATTGGGTCACTTGGTTACAAAACCCTAATTTTGTTATCTTGTAATCTTTTCTAGCTTCTTGTTAGTGTTTTAATAAAAATCTATCGTTCAAAAAAAATATATTATGAGCAACCAGACCACTTCGCCTCATGTTTTTTTTTCCGAACGAATCGATAGATATGCGTTCCATATTTAATAAATAAAGTTTGTTATATAAAAAGTACTAAATTAGTAAAAATTAAAAGTCGCTTTTGTAACTTTTAGCAAACTTCACTATGAATTTTGTAAATTGTTTTGTCTTCATCGTGAGTTAGAATTATATTTTTTAATGTTTTCTACTGTTCATGTGAACAGTTTTTGGAGTTTAATATATACGAGGTTCGTAACCCGCGCGCCGCCGCAGAGCGTGCAAGACTATTTTTGCAACGGACCGATAACGCGAAGTACTATCTGTCTGTCGTTGGGACTTACGTTGCAACGAACTGATAACCTTAATGTCTATTTTCGTAAGTTTCTTAAAAATATATATTAAACTTGAACATTTTTTTATAAAATCATAGGTATTTCAGAAGCATTGCAATATTGAGCTTGTTTTGTTCGCAATTTGATCATCTTTTCAATGATGTTTTTTCCGAATTAATCGATAGATATACGTTGCATATTTGATAAATAAAGTTTGTTATATAATAAAATTTATAAATAGGAAAAAATTCAAGGTCGATTTTTTAATTTTTAGTATACTTGAGGGTGCGTTTTATAAATATCCTTTTTTTCTTTTTTTTTACACATGGGAATGACTTTGTGATGCGTGAACTTTAGATTTTTTATTGGCTTTTAATATATATTTATAATTTATAATCTCTTTATTTGTTGACACTTAAAAATAGTGGTACTCCAAACTTGTTATTTAAATTGTACATATGTTTATGCAACCAAATATTTAGCAATTTTCTATGTATGTCCAATAGCTGTCGATGTTTATTTCGATGTCTAAACGTTTCACCGATCCTCGTGAACTTACCTAGCCATGTTGATTCTACTGTGGCATGTTACGAAAATGAATTAAGGCTTGGCCCTCCATGTAATGTCTCTATTGAGCACATATAAGTTTGGACCTTTAAGCTCTTACCATCATTTTTGATACAAAAGTTAGGTCGGGTCTTGTTTAGTCCGAATAAGCAGCTATTCGGGTATGTAGTGCCTCGTTCTTATATCAAGTGAACTTGTTTGAAGGACCTTGCACAAGGAATAACACACCGTTAATCTTATCGTGGGAGCGGATCCCACGATTGGACTCCGGCGTGAGAGTAAGTATATAGTTTTTGGGAGTAATCGAATGTAATTAGGGTTTCAGTTTGCAAGAGATACTTGTATTGATGATGATTGAGTTCATTTTGTGGACTAAATAATCCTTAGGGTTTTCATAACTTTCGGCCCAAGACACGGCCGAAATCGTAAGGATTCGGAATTATCATAACTGATTTAAATAAGTAAAGCATATCTCTTACTTAATTAGGTTATTCTTAAAGATAACTTGTGAAGTTACCGCGGCCACGGACAGCATGCCGGTAGCCGCGACCCGTAGGTCCAAGAGGTCATGACCATACTATACGTCATCATGTCCCCCCAGTCTAGGAGATGTGGCCGTGGTCGGGACCGTGGTCACGGTTCCTAGACTCCAACTACCTTGAACCTGGAAACGCGTAACCTCCAAAACAGTAGATTGAGCTCTGTAGCATAATTATAGAGCCCATTTATCAAGAAACGGCGAAGACGGCTGAATGATAGGACGTTCGTAGCCATCCGAAAAGTCAGTGGAGGACACGTATCAAACATCCAACAAGGCACATTTATCGAGGACATAGTATAAATAGGGAAAGCGATCACTGTGCATGTTTCTACAATTTTCGAATCAAATAACCGTTTTTACACATACAACCGTACAAGACACTTATTTCCACGGCATCCCCTCACTGCAGGTTAGTACACCACGCCTCTTTGTAAAACTAATTAAAAATGGGTAGGGATACCATTCAACGCGAGGACGCCGTATCAACCATCTCTCAAGATTATCTGCTAGAGTTTACCTCTAAGTACGGCATACCAGAGGACTTGCATCCGGAGTTACCTGGTTTAGAGGACACGATCGTGGATTTTCCGGAGGGCAAAGTCGGTGTGTACACCAAGTTTTTTGAGTTTACAAAATTATCACATCCCTATATCGCAATTCCTTTTCGATATTCTTGGTCATTACCAAATCCACTTGTCACAATTATCAGTGATAGGCGCAACCAAAGTTAGTAACTTTGAAATCAACTGCCGCGTCCAAAACATAATTCCCACACTGAACTTATTTCGCGTCTTCTAGATCCCTTCCTTTAACTCGGGATGAATGCCGTTTAGCAAACGACCGAGGAAGAACACCCCGCAATGCTATACAAACCCTTTGACTCCTTAAAGAACTAGAACAATCGCTTCTTCTGGGTAGACGAGAGGATATTCCCCACTGTCGTGGATTGGCGCACAAGCGCCGCAAAGGATGGGATGCCATTAGCTGGTTCTTATTTCGCAGTGAACATTGCAGCGTTGAATACAAACCGTACCCCTTCCAAAAACTACCGGAAACCTTATTATGCCTAGTAGGGCTGAGCCAGAACTATTACCTAGGGGACGACGTGTATCCCACATTCCTCTATGACGATGACGGGGGTGGGTGTTTTATAAGCTCTTTATTACTTGCAAGTTTAATAAAATAGTCTAACAACTCTCGTATGATTGCAAAAATGGATTTGTTCGGCCTGATCCGCAACCCGAACCCATTCAAGGTAAAGACTGGGACTCGGCCTCACGCTGCCCATGAGGTGCCACTACTAACTGCCACGGTGAGCCGTGTAATAGGTATGGAGGATACAATTGTGGCGTTAGGATATTTAAGAACACCTTCCACCAAAGAGAAGTCGCCGCTGGATTTTGATAATGAGAACCCTACCCCTTCAACTACTGAAGGAGTCGGGGCGAGGGATCAAGCCCAGGATGGACTGGCACATGAGGTCCCTTCGGTAGAGACTACAACGACCACGGAGGTCGTACAAGAGCGAGTACTTGAGAAAGAAGTGGCCGCTATGGGGCCACCTGTGAACAAAAGGCGCCGCCAGAGGGGTACTGATGAGGCGGAGGCAAATGCGCCGCCCAAGGTGTTAAGGAAGGATCATGCTACCTCCCATACTGCATAGAGTACCCGTGGAGGGGAAATCCCTATCTGCAACGGGCTTAGAAGCGGGCCTTACTGTCACACCTGTTGCTCCAGAGACTTCTGCTGGTGCGAAGAGCGTAAGTGACCCAGATCTATTATCGTATGCGAGGCCGCCACCGCATTCCGAGCAAGATGTTGCCCAGTAAGTGATCTAGTCCTAACATGTTCCTTGTTATATTCTATTTTGGAAAGTAGTACTAATCAAATCATATGTGTCTCATAATGTGGATGCAGATCTTCCAAAGGAATGGCTATCGAGATCCTCCCCCAATATGTTGCTACCACGGAGGTTAATGTCCAGCTTTCCGTGGGGAGTTTGGATTCGGGGAAATTGACCTCTGTCCTATCCATGGATGGGTCGCCAGGTGGTATCTATCAACCTGGGTGAGGCGTGACTAATGACTGCCGCCTGGACACCCCCGAGGCGTGCCAAGACATGGTAGATCACACAGTGCCGCCAGGATACTTCTCTAAGCTTCGTCACTTGCCCAATACTGAATTCCTAGGCTAGTATAACATGAACCTGGCGCGGCAGGTGGCGATGGGTTCTCAACTCAGGCTAAGATTCGAACAAGAAGTCAGGTTGTTGAAGGAAGCCAGAGCCAAGATAGCCAAATGAGATCAGAGAATCCAAGTAAGGGAGGAGGAGATAAAAAAAACTTGATGAAGAGATTAAATCCCTCAGGACCGTAGAAACGGAAGTGCACGACCTCCGTAACTAGACCTAGAACTTTGAGACTCTGCTTGAGGCTGAGGTAGATATGAAGAAGGTTGCGGAGGCCAAGAATGCTGATTTAGCTAAGGAACTGGAAAGCCTCCGCACCTAGTTTTTTGACCTCCAAGTTAATAACAATCAGCTATCCCAGCAGGTATCCAACATTCAAGCACAGGTCACATGTGAGGAAAGGATAAAATCCGCATTTGAAGAGTTTATAAAGTATGAAGATGACAAGGTTGAATAGCGGTGTGCGGAAATGGATGAAAGATTAGATGCGCTGAGCATAGATTTTGATGAGGAGTTGTACCCTCATATGCTGACGGCAATCACAGGTCGTCGATAGTTTATCAGGCACAGTTTACGCCTAGCTGTCATGAAGTGTGCTGAATCTAAGGAACTAAGGAAAGTGTTTTCTGATGTCGTATCCGTTGGGATAGTTAAAGGTATGAGTGAGGGACTCAAACATGGGGTAGAGCATGGAGAGGCGAAGTTAAACTTAGCGATTATTGAGGCTTACGACCCTGAGGCTGATGCTAAATATGTTGGGGCCTTCAGGCTCTGAAGGATTTGAAATTTCCGCTAGTCGATCAGCTAGAGAAGTTGAAGGATGCCCCCATAGACTTTGTTATGGTATCCTTACATTTAGAGGGTGATTCTAGAGAAGATGATCCTCAGTGGATTCGTGAGCTTCGCCCTAGTTCTTCCCAACTAAAGATCCCTGTGTACTATAAGGTACGTAACCCTAAAGATCCCTGGTACATCAAGGAGGAGATGCTGTTAGAGGATGCCATCGCGGCTAACATAAGCCACGCCGAGAAGAAGAAGTGCCGAGTTGTGTACCGTACCCATGGGGTCGGTTCCGCCCACCACACTAGGTGTGAAAGCATCCCAGTATCGATGCCTATCGTTGCTCCTCAAGGTCTTGCCATCCTGCTGGCGGATGATGCTACACAGACAAATATCTGAAGATGAGGCATCTCCGAGGCTCCTTAGGTCATATTTTTGATGTTTTAAAAATATCACTTTCTGTAATGAATAGTAAATTTTATAAAAATAGTTTTATAAAAGTATTTCTCGTCGTAAACTCGTAACTAACGTATCTTTTTCGTTATAAATCGGTTTTTCGAGTTTCTTATCATTTTGGAATCGTCATGAGGCGTATTATTTTTATGTAATGTCAAACCTACTGTATGAAGTCGAAATCAAATCACCCTTTTATTATCCAAGTGTGTTCATTTATAAAGAGTTTGTTTTATTAACTTTATAAACCCAAATTTATACAAAATCATGTTTATACTTAAACAACATGTCAACATATTTATTAATCAATTTTCCATGATATATATAACAATATGACATAAGAAAAGTGTGTAAATTCATAAACATAAGTGAAAACTCTTTTTACATATTAAAAAGTCCTAAGTGGTGATTTCACTATATAAATATCACATATGCATATAATCATATAATTGAAAAGTTAAGGGCTTAAGATAACCTTAATGAGATGATGTAGGATGATGACACATAAGTGCTAAACCCTTGTTTAGACTTTAAACCCAAAATTATAGCCCAAAAACCCTTGTTTTCTTAATAAAACCCTAGCTTCCTTTTTACTTGATAATCACTTGAAAATGCTTAGCCAATGCTTGGAAATACCTTAGAATATCTTAGAATGGATGTGTATAGATGTGTATGGGTTGTATAAAATTTAGTACGGATTTGTTATAAAGGGTTGTTTGTGCCGTAGCTTCCAAGAGAGAAAAGGGAGAACAATATTTGTTTTTGGTTAAGTATTTTGCTTTGTTCTAATTTTATTATAGATTACTGTTATAAGTACTGTATCATAGTATGAAGTAGGCAAGGGGACATAAGAGAGTATTAGGGATGGTCATGGTAAAGGACTTGGTATTTGGGTCAAAGAGACAAGGCATGGCTTGGGCTTAAATGCTAGAGATGGACATTTGACCAAAGTGTATAGTTTTCTTTTCATTTTTCATGTATATTTGTATACTTGCAAAGAATTTCGGCCTAGAGTGTTAAAAGTGAGGATATTTTTTGTAAACTTTTATGTATTGGGTATAATGTGGTATTTGTTGAAGCGTAAGAAAAGGTTTTGGTGGTGCCGGGTGTGCCATAAACGCATTTATCGCGAAAAACGTATACACTTTGCGTATCCGATCTTGATTTCCGGTCGGAGCTGGTTAAAGCAGTGTTCGTAGAGCACTTCAGTTGAGGAACCCACGTCTACATACATGCGGTGGATCATGTGTCTGCCAATTTCCGCTTCTATAACAAACGGATCTTTTGTCCCCTTGCTGGTAGTCAGTGGTGGGAACATAATTTTGCTGACACGGGCAAAGATTTGAGTTACTTTTTTCCTTGTGGCTCTATGCCACGGTTGTACCATATACATTGCCAGGGACTTGTCTTTGGTCGGGGCTTCCTTCTTTCCAACCTTCGTTTGATCTCGACCTTGTTTAATTTCTTTAATCAAATGCGAGAGTTTTCCTGCTCGCACCAACTCTTCAATCTGCTTTTTTAACTACATACATTCGTCCGTGATGTGTCCTTTATCATTGTGAAAGTCGCAAAACTTGTTGTTGCTTCTCTTCTCCACCGGGGTTACCATGGGTGGTGGTGGTTTGAATTTTCCTGCCTCGGCCGCAAGGATTTCTTTGGTTGTTCTGATAAGGGGGTTAAACCTGCTAGACCCCCGTCCTTCCCTTGACTGACTTCGGAAATCAGATTTCCGCTCGGAAGCATGCTGTTTGGGCTGATCCTGTGGTTTCCACGGTGCGTGACCTTTATTTTTGGAAGTGGCGGCAGTTTCTCCTCGTATGAAGGCAGTAGTGACTGTCATCATTTCTTTCATGGTCTTTGGAATGTGTTTGTTAAGGCGCTTTGTCAACTCAGGGTTGTTAACCCCATGCATGAATCTAGAGATTCACATGCACTCAGGGGCTCCCTTTATGCGCCCGGTCTCAACTTTTAACTGCTCTATGAAATCCTCGATGGTCTCTCCATCCTTTTGCTTGATATTGTGGATTTCCACAGGATCTTTTATGTGCTTTTTTTGCGGCATAAAATATGCTAAGAAGGCTGCTTTGAGGTCCTTGTATTCGTCTATGCTTTTCGGAGGGAGCTCATCGAACCACACTCTCGTGGTCCCTATTAAGGTAGAATTGAACATATGACACCACATAGGCATTGCCCAGCGTTCCACCTGTGCTGCGGCTTGAAAATTTTTTACGTGATCCTTTGGGTCCCTAGTTTCGTCATAGGTTTTCATGTTATTAGGCATTCGTGTTTTCCGCAAACTTTTGAAATTGCGGATTCGAGGTGTGAATGGATCCACTTCTTCGCATGACCAGGGCACTGCTAAATCGTCTTCATCTGTAGGTTTGTGCCTTTTTGACTTTGACTTTCAGTGTCCTTCATCGCTGGTGCCGCTCTCCGATAAGCGAGATAATGGGGATTCACTTTCCCTTCCTCTTTTCATGATACGAGAGCGACCCCTGTCGCAAGAGTGATGCCCGTGTCTGGCTCTTGCCCTGTAGGAGGAGCATGTATTACCATATGATTCTTCGATGCCATAGGAGCGGTCTTTACTTCGAGGACGATCCTTGCTGAGAGAAGAGTCCCGTCTGTAAGGGCGACCTCTACTGTGAGAATGATCCCTAGAGCTTGTCTTGTCCGGCCTGGACTTAGTTGTGCTTGGCGAGTAAGTGTCGCTAAGTCAATCAAACGCGCTCTGCCTCCGATGACCTAGCCGGCCAAACACGTTTCCATCGTTTTCTTCCAAGCGATCCCTCACCTTGAGCCTTCTCGACGGGTTACAGTACCTTGCGGACAAGGTCCCAGCACTTGAGTTTTGAGAGCCCTCTCTCATTCTTCGACTTTTCTTGGTATTATCCCCAAAGTCCAGCCTGGTATGGACTTCTTTTCGCTTGTCACGACGAATCTTATCCATAATGACCGGCAAGATTTCCTCGTAATGTTCCTCACAGAAGTCTAGGATGCTCACCCTTGGTGCGGCATCTGTTTCCTCCGGCGTCTTTTCTTTGGTTGCAGTTTTCGTGATAGTGGTCACAATGAGGGTTGTGTTAGCCATTGAGCTCATTCTTCTGAGAGTAATTCCTAGTGTTGGGTCCCACGGATGGCGCCAACTTGTTGATACAAAAGTTAGGTCGGGTCTTGTTTAGTCCGAATAGACACCTATTCGGGTATGTAGTGCCTCGTTCTTGCACGAGGACCACCCATGTTGAGTGTCAATGTTATGTTTTCAAATACAGATTTGATCTCAAAGTTTTGTAGAACAAAAATTTCAAAACCTTGGTGGTCATTCTGCATTGGAAAAATAAGATAAATTTCCAACGTTTTTTTAATACGCGTGTCACTTAAAAAGTGGTACTCTGCAACGGTCCCCCTAAGTGTTTGAAACGAGGATGTAACTCGCGCTCCGCCACAGAACGCGAGGAACTAACGCTGTAACGGACCAATTTCTAAAGATATAAATCATATGATGGAGTGTAGGTCATTCGGTAACTGAAGAGTAATATAACGCAAAGGTCTGCTGTCCGAATCTTGGTCGTTCAACACTTCAACTTTTTTTTTATATTCAATACTCTTATTTTATTTATCCAATCTAAACCACGAAATGTCATATTTACCTAATGTATAAGTGAGCAATGCATAATGTACAATGATTTTGATGTATGTTTAAAAAAATATAGAATTTTAGTGTTTTTCTTGAGGAAATATGAAATTGCCCTTTGTTTTTTTAACTAAATATGCGAAATTTAAAATAGATAAAGTTAAAGGAAAAACTCTTGATGTCACTGAACATATTCTCAAACACTTGAACTTCTTGAAAATCGCCATAGAATTGATTGTTCTAAAATCACTTTAACAGTTATTTTAAATAATTATTTATATCGGACCGGATCGAGACCGATTTAGAAAAAAATCACGGACCAAGGACCGGACCGAATGTATTCGGTCTGGTCCAGGTTGGTCCGTTTCTTCGGTCGGTCCGATATAAGAATGCAAAATGGTCGGTTGTACGTAAGACCGGACCGAACCAAACTAGACCAAAGACTGAACATGAGGTAAAGTGTGAAATAAGGACCTAACCGAAATAGATCCAGTTAGGTCTTCGTGGTCCGATTCAAGCCGGTTTCTTGATTCACTTCGGTCCCCGATCGGTTATGCTCACCCTATTGTGGCCAATCACAAGCCAAAAGTTATGGTGCTTTTTGCAATTCCGGCACTATTTTAAAAAAGCAACTCATTTTGTGAATATCATTTGTATTTATTTTATATACCTCCTTCGTTCTAATTTAATTTGTCCTCTTTTGAGTTTTAATAGTTTTTCTTTTATACCTTTTATCATAACTATTTTTATGTGTGTTATATAACACTTGATCCAAAATATATAAATAAGTTGGGTTGTAAATGTATTTTCATTAGATATAATTTTTATCAAATATTATATAAAAAAAATAAAAATATTTAATGTTAAAGTTAAAAAAGAAGCCTTTAAAAAGTCAAAAAATAACAAATAAATTGAGACGGAAAAAGTAGCATTCATCTTAAAAAACTGATCAAAAAATTAATTAAAAAAGTAAATAATTAATTAATAACTAACTTTTTTCCAACTTCTTTCCATAGATTTGTATTGTCGCATCTAGTATAAGCTAAATAGATATCCGAAGATATAAAACTTGTGTCATGAGATAGTTTGGCGGTAATTGTAATAAATCATGGTTCCTAACTAACTCGTGGTCTTTTTTTATTTATCGTAATAAATCATGTTTTGCTGTCCTTTTTATTTCATTTTCCGTAAACATTCCTTCGTCTTTATATTGTTTTTATCAGTGTCAAATCTTTACTTGCCACAAAAGTTTTTAGATCATGTGATAGATGTCATCAATATTAACGTGAAAAATCGAAATTTAACACTAACCATATGCCAGGTACCATATTATGAGCAACCAGGCCATTTTGCCTCAGGTGTTCATTTCATCACTTACACATTCACCGCTCTAGCTAGCGGAACTTATCTAACCCGTATCGTATAATGCCATATTACTTTTGCTATGACATGTGACCAACATGAAAAAAGTGTGGCCTCATGTAACGTCTCTACCAAGCACATGAGTTTGGTCTTTTACATTCTTACCATTGTCCGATGCACAAACTTCCATTAATTTAAACTGACCCGGATGTCCATTACAGTCCATGTGACTAAGAAATAAGGTAACTCTTGTACAACATTGGTGACTCGAGCCCTCTACATTTCTAGAGCCGATATCAAGAGATTCCGACGGTTATGTTACGACATGTATAACTCTTTAGTTCATTAGGTACTAAGGAACAAAGTGAATCATCAAACTATCTAAACTATTGATGTTTCGCAAAGGGAACTTAATCACTCACACAAAGATTTCCTACCTATACGAAATTGGAAAGTATATCTAACATATAAAACGCTTTAAAATAAACTACTTGCAGCGTTGAATACTCAAATAACTTCATGGCATGGAATTCATCAAACACAAAACGAGTTGTTGTTAGAAGATAGAAAACCCCGTGAAAGCTAATTGATTTCCTTGTTTATTTCTACCAAAACAATCGATATAAATAGTTTACAGGGATAGGGCTTTTAGTCCAAGATAAGAATGAAACAGCTATACATATAAATCTACAACTAATCATGACTAAGCCTATTGTAATCACACTAAACATAGAGCGGACTAATATTGGAAAGAGTCCAATCAAATATGTCGACTAGTACGCCCCCGCAATTTGAGCAGGAGGAGGGCGGACGCTCAAACTTGATCGAAAATCTTCAAACAAAACGGAAGGCAGTCCTTTGGTGAAGATATCGGCAATTCACGAAAGCTCGAGACTGAAAGAGATTACTTATTTTATTGATGAAACTTACTTTGTTGATGGAGACGTCTTTAAGCAAGTGAGAGCGGAGCCAAATCTTCATGATCCATGACTTGAAAGCAATTGTAGCAACTTACCAAGCGGATAAAAAGTCAACATGATATTGTCTTTTTTTTTGCTGAGGTAAACCAAATGAAAAGAGAAAAAAATAATAATGATAAAAGAGGTTTGAAAAAAACGAATGAAAGTAGGTAGAAACAAGAGTTGATACTTTTTGTGAATTGTTTTGTTTTTTTTTTCACAGTAAACTAGATTTATAATAGATGACAACAGAAAAATAAGTTTTTTTTATATAGGGAATTTAGTTGCGGCTCATGATGGCCGACAACTAGGGTTTTGATAATAGAGATGAGAGATTTGATTCTTTTTGGAGAGAAAGCGGCTTGTGACGGCCGACAGTTAGGTTTTGAGAATGAAGATATAGAGATTTGATTCTTTTTTAAGATGATAGAAACGGCTTATGATGACCCACAGTTAGGTTTTAAGAATTAAGATAGAGAGATTTGATTTTTTTTTTTTTTGGAGAGGATAGAAGCGGCTCATGATGGTCAACAACTATATTTTTGAGAATGGTGATTTATAGGGTTTGACGGGGTGGTATTGAGGCAGTGGCTCATGGTGGCCGACTAGGTCCCAGATATAACCTGCTCATGATACCATGTTAGAAGATAGAAAACCCCGTGAAGGCTAATTGATTTCCTTGTTTATTTCCACCAAAACAATCGATATAAATAGTTTACAGTGATAGGGCTTTTAGCCCAAGATAAGAATGAAACAGCTATACATATAAATCTACAACTAATCATGACTAAGCCTATTGTAATCACACTAAACATAGAGTGGACTAATATTGAAAAGAGTCCAATCAAATATGTCGACTAGTATATCGACTAATAGTTGTAGTATCGCCAATATTTCAAATAAAAAAGAACGAAAAATATGAGAGTAAACTCATTTGAAATCCTTGATAAAATTTGTACCTCATAGAGGACCTCCGAATCCAGCTGCGTCGTTAGTTAACTGTATTCAAACTTTAATGTTTGTTTCCATCTCGAAACGTTTCACCTATATATCCTTGTGAATTTACCTAAAGCCAGGTTGTTTTGATGTGACATGTTTCGAAAATGAATTAAGGCTTGGCGCACCCACCAAACAACACTGAGTTTGAGTTCGGTTTGCCTAATCCAAACTAATTTCTATACAAGTAAAAGGATTCTTATAATGCTAAATAATTAAAACTGAAAAAGGACATCAAAAATATGTAAATGGTGCACATAAGTCACATAAACGTGTTGTAAAACCAAATAGATATACGCACGAACACATAAATGTAATATAAAAATGCAAGAGTAAACATGTAGGTATGTACATTATCTGATGAAAACCATTCCAACTTTACATCCCACGTATGTTAAAGAAGTGAAATCTTGCTTGTTTATATAGTGTAGAGAATAAGGATCACACATGTCTGAATATTAGTATGTTTTCAAAGGCATGTGTTGATTTTTTTTTGAACGGCAAATTTCATTAAAAAATCTAGCAAGAAGCTAGAACTTACAAAGTAATAAGATTAGGGTTTTTAAGCCAATCAATCCAAGAAAACTTAGCTTTACAG